>MDKI01120543.1:0-14769 GCA_005239505.1 Nicotiana paniculata | reverse complement strand
TTAGTTAAAATTCTTTCAAAATTACAGTAAATAATGAGTAGATGATGCTGTATTTCTTGGTGTATTGTTGTTTACTATAGGGGACTGTTAATCAGTTATCACTTAGGCAAACCTGTAGGGTTATTAAGAATTCTGGGCCTAACAATTGTGACATCTTGCTGCCTAAAATATGCGCAGATTCAGAACTTAATCAAATTAGTAGGCCAGCTAGTAGGTCCCAATGCTTGTTTTAATAAACTGCCTTCTTACATTCTGTTTATGCTCATCTAGATATCCTGCCTATAGGATCCTAAATCAGTAAAGTTGTCTGATTTAATTGCGTGCATTTGTGGTCTACTTGTGGAGGTTAATATGAGCCCTTATTTGCCCCTTTATATGATAGTCCTATCTGAATTTTGTTTTTCGCCTAGATTCTCCTCATTTTAAGCAACTTAGGTCAGTCTATAACCACCCTAAATAGAGGTCCTAAATACCTCCAGGACCATAGGCAAGGGACAGGTAGTGCATGCATAAGGAACGAGTTAGAAGCTACTAGAACGCTTAGGTAATAACTGAAAGATAGTAATTGGGTAGTAAAAGGGATGATGACCCGTGCGCTAATACTATGAGTAGCACCCCAACTTGGGGAAAGTTACCAAGTATTGCATGGAAATGATCCTATAGGCTAAAAAACCTAGGACCCCTTTAATTCATGTTTTTAAAGTAATGTATCTTTGTCTAAATTGCTTTATTTGCCTTTAAGACTAATTCGCTTAATTAAGTTTCGCTGGGACCCACCGTTGTGGACCTCGAGGGGTGTCTAACACCTTCCCTTCAAGATAATTTCGAGCCCTTACCCGATCTCTGGTAATGCAAACAGTTTCATGAGTCAATTACTCCAGGTTCCCAAACGCACCTTAATCCGTTAGGTGGTGACTCTTCAAATCCCATACCCCATCCCAAAAGGACGAGAGTTGTCTCAGAAATGTCGAAACCCGATTTCGCGGGAAAAAAAAGGGCGCTGTTGATACCCAATTTTTCCTCAAAATATTTTTTAATTTGCATATATACCTTCAAAATCATGCTTTCATAGCAATTGGTACTTTTCTATATTTATTTTAATTTATCCAAAATTTTATTTTCAATAATTAATTACAAAATTGCATTACAAATGATTTAAAAAACCTTTCTTGATTTAATGTATTATTTTTGGTCCTATTAAGACCAAATTATTTCACAGTTAGCCAAATTGGCACTCTTTGGCTATAATTGCAATAACTTTGCAGTTATAGCCTAATCACATGTTTTATACTATTTTTTATCCAATAATTAGTCATTTTATATTTTAAATACGAATTAACCTTTTTTAATTTATCTTCTAAGAATCAATTTCATTTTTCATAATTATCAACTATTTTTATAAATTGTTTTAGCTAATTTAAGTGGGTATTTAACAATTATCCACCATTATTTCAATTTTAGCCTAAAATTGGCCTAATCCGTAACCCAATTGAAATAACCCAATAGAGCCAAGCCCAATTCCTATACTACCTGGACTAACCCTGATGCAATCTCGACCGTTGATCAAATCTGATCAACAATCCAGATAATCCCTTCCATAATTAAACCAAAAGACTACCCTCCTCTTCTCTTATTTTCACTCCCTCACTCCGCCGACTCATCTCTCTCATCTCTCTCTAAACGCCCCACCTGCTGAGCCTATCTTCTCTTCTCCGACTGTCGCCTTGCCGGAAAAACATGGTGGTTTCACCACCCACAGCCTCATGGCTCCATCCTTAACCTGTGTCACTGCCTTTGAAAACCTCAAGTGAACCAGAGGCGGTTCACTCGCCTCCTATGATCTCATGCCATTTTTTCCGGCCATCCATGGCCGTCCGAGTAAGATCTTACCACTTTCCGGTTAAAACCGGTGACTTTTGAGTTTTCTTCTCCCCTCTGGGTTCTCGCTTTGAAACCCTAACTTCTAAACCTTCCGATTCTTTTAGATCTGTAACAAATCTATACATATTATGAGTTCTTTCCATGTTTTCTTTAAAGATTTTTTAGTTTCCTAAACGATTCTTCATTTTTTTGAACTAGGGTTTTTAAAACCTTTTTTAAAACAGTTCTCTTTCCGATTTCTTAGCATTATCTTATGATTCTCATTGTGCTTAGACATGATTTAAGCTTTTTCCCTTTTGTTTGATTGATTTTGATAAAAACCCCAAATTTTGGTTTCAATCCGCGATTCTGAGTTTATTTTGCGATAATGTTTTACCTGTTCTAGTATGACTACTTTGCTTTCATGTACACTGCGTGATTTTGTGATTTTTGCTCTATGTTTGCTGTTAGGGTTTCTGACCCTTCGTCACTTCTGCCTAAAACATGTTTGTTCTGCTAGGTCCTTTAATTATTTGTTATGTTCTGATGTGAATACCTAATTTTGTGATTAAGGTTTCTAATTTTGCCTAATATGTGTTTATTACGCTTAAGTCAATTCTATTTTCCACTTGAATCTGTGATTAGTACTATTCTCTATGGATTTTGAGTATTCCCTTAAGTATGTGATATTCTCCTTAATTGATGCAGATTTCCTGTAATTAGAACCTCATTCGAGGGTTTCCTTACTGATTTTTAGAATCTAAATTACCTCTTGCTTTATTTCAAATTAATTTACACGTGCCTTCCTTAATTGGAATATTCTGACTTAGCCTCTATTACATGCCTTATACCTTTACCATGCTGAAATTTATTTCCTTATGTGCCTCATATGGTGTCTTTCCTTATTGATCACATGTCTCCTACTTTTACTATGCTGAAATTACCTTATTGATAACATGTTTAGTACCGTTTGGAATATAAACCCTTAATTAAAGGAAGAACTTAAACTGATTTTGTGTTGATTGATTCTAATTCCTTATTTTACTGCTTGACTATGAACTTTACCTTATTTTTGCCTATTTTCAAAACTATATATACTTTATTCATTCCATGGCAGACACAGACACGAATTGATCTGTCCAACTCTTTCTCTCTCTCACAATTAAAAAACTCTTTGCTCTCTCTCTCTCTCTTCTGTGCTAATTACTACTATTCTAAGTTAGCCGGCTGCAAGCCAAGGCTAACTATTGTGCATCTCCTACTTCCTGTTTGTGTTACTGCTTTCTTCATTTCACTAGTATGTTCTAATTCAGATTTCAGTTCTCAAACCAACATGTTTCTGTTGCTGTTGCAATCACTGTGTTTCTAATTTGCTTTACTTATTATTCTGTTGTTCAACATGTAACTAGGATCCTGAACTCCCCTCTGCATGTTAAGTTATGCTTTACTTGTCAATGACCAACATGTTTCTGTATACTTAGCACCTATTTCTTATGTGAATCCCTATGCCTATGATTGGTACATTAGTGATCATAGTCCTAGTTGTTTGGTGTTGATATGCTAATCTAATCCAGTACTTTACTGTACCCCCGATCCTCTAAACCCTTAGGAGCTTCTGATTGCATGCCTAAAGGTGTTTCTGCCTACTACATGTTTGCCCTCACATGCTCTGTACTTGTCCCTCAAATCCCATTACCCCTGCTTGTGATTGTTGGACTATCCCTGGTCCTTTCTGTGATGTTGAACTTCTATTCCAATCAAGTTTCCCTCTTGAAAACTGTTTTCTTACTTACCCTTTCTCAAAACTGTTTTCTTACTTAAACCTTTTAAAAAATAAAAGCACTCTCACATATACTCTTAGAAGTCTAGGTTCTGCCCCTTCTTTGTGAGCATTGACTTTGAACCCTTGAGCTTCCTCTGAACTTTGACACACAGAAGCTGGCCATTCCATACTACATTTACTCTATTTTGGCTATGAAATCTGGGTGTGAGCACTGTCCGGAGCCCTTGAGGTCCTTAGGGAACTTTGACACACCCGGATTGTGAAAAGGCTGTGAAACATTACCTAGCATTGAGGACCTGGAGACTTGAGTCTATTCTGTAGGCTCCCTATAGTTAACTTCTTATTTTTCTTCTATTTCAGTTGTGTAATTCATATTCAATGGTCCGTAATAATTAATTGTAAACAACTCTGGGGTCGGATAGTGAAAAATGGGTGGGTGATATGCATGCTGTAGTATAATTAAGCATAGAGACCATGTTTCTAGGTTTATTTTCTCCATGTGCAATAGCAGCCGTGTTTAGGTACAACACGCCATGTATTAGATATCATGCTACTTAGGATCTATGTGAATTCAACATCTCATCTACGCTTAGAAATCTTGCCTTTAGGATAAATAATAAAATAAGTTGCTATTGCGTGATTTTGCCCATGTTATGAAACTTCACTAGAAATACTGTCCTAAGATAAATAAATTGCAATCATGTCTCATCATGCTATACACATAGAGATCATGTTCTAGGTAAACAACCATTAAAAATCTATCACCTATGCTATTCCTAAAACTGTGCCTAATGTTGTGATTCTATGTGCATTTAGAAATCCTTTTAAGTTATTATGCATCATGCTGCATTAGATATCATGCTATTAGATCGTATCTATTTAACTGCATTTAGTCTAAATATAGAACAGTCCCCTGTTCTAAGCAATTGGTAATTAGTCCTTGCACATCTTCAGCACCTAGAATTGCATGTTATTAGCTATAAAAAACCTGGTGTCGTTAACAAATCTGAATAACTATTGCATGTTATCCTACACCTAGGCAAGCCTTAGGTAATTAGCTTAAAAAATAAAATCAGAACTGTCTTTATGATCATGTTTAACTGTCAGCATGCTTAAAACCAGTAGGCAAGCCTGATTAAGACTTCCTCTCTGAGTTATGCAATAAATATGTCTTTGTGTTATCACCTAGATACCATGCTCTAGGATTTTGAATTAACATGGACCTTAGTTGTGTATGAGACATGCTGTTTATGTGTACTATGTGTGGAGGTATGCTTGAGCCTTTTATTTGCTTTCCATGCTCCTCTTAATTGAAGTCCTATATGTTGTACTCTGTGTCTCTTTAGTATTTTACCTTTAAAACCTGAGGGTCTACCTAGCACCTCCCTTTAGGATAGAAGTCCTAATTTCCTCCGCGACTGATAGGAAGGGACGAGTAACAACATGAAATAGAGGTCGAGACCAACACTCATTTTTAATAACTTTACGGGGAGGGAAGGGTAGAATATGGATATGATGACCGGTGCACTCATGTCACGTGTAGCCCCTCTTTGAGGAGTGATTACCGGGTATTGCATTGATGTGATCCATATTATTATAAACCTAGGACATCTTTTATATGCTTAGCTCGTAATCCTTTTCGAAAGCTAATCTTCTTTACTATTTTTTTAAACATCTGCATGCTTAAGACTTTACTTGTTATTTGCTAATTGTACAAATTCACGAAACCATTTGGCCATGAACCACACTTGTGGATCCTGAGGGGTGCCTAACACCCCCCCTTAGGATAATTTCAAGCCCTTACCCAATCTCTGGTTAGTAACGTAGTTGTAATTGAACCCCTTAGGTGCCCTAACGCACCGTTAAAATCGTTAGGTGGCGACTCTTCAAAATATGCAAACCCCTTTCCCAAAAGGAACGATTTGTCCCAACCAATGTCATAAACCCGATTCCGCGAGGAAAAAGGGGGCATGACAACATGGCGACTCTGCTGGGGATATCCAGGCTTTTACCATTTCAAATTGTTTCGTGAATTTGTGCTTTTAATTTTAAATACTTGCACCCTTTCCTATTAGCTTTACATGCAATTAATTGTTTACTTTGGGTATTTACTTTTCCTCAAAAACGAAACTGACATGTCTCTTTGTTTTCCTTTGTAACTGCTTTAAATCATTACTATCGTTTTTACCACTTTCTTTAACGTGCAAATACGTGACAACTTGTTTTAATACTTATTATTTCATAATCAAGCTCAACATTCATACTCCACTCGTGCCAAACAAAATACTATAGCAGCGCTTGATGAGTAGTTGCGCTCTTCCTATATTATTACCCACTAAATTCGGAAAGGCTTATTTATGGTAAAACTAGTCAATCAGTGGTGCAGTCGACGGTTCCGTGCCTTTCCCCCTTGAGTTTTCCGCTCAAGGGTACCAGTCTAAAACCCCATAGAAACCTTACTCTGTTGCACTGTCGCATACATCATGGTTAAACCTAGTCGAGCTAAAGGGTCGTCTGCACGATAGCTTTTAAGATAGCCTTATCCAAAAGTCCACCGGGTTTCCCTAAACCCAAACGGACGCCCTCACATTCTGTGCATTTATTTGGAGAACTAATTGCTTCCTGCTAATTATTGACGATAAATAGTCGAGTTCTGTGGGGTAAGGGCCTAACTTTATTTGCTTTGCAGAAAAAATGAGGCACGAAGTCCCCAGATTCGGCATGGTCTCCAGTATCCACCCAAAACTATTGAGTTGGTGGGAGGATCTGCACTGTAGCGACAAAGCTATCATCAGGAAACACTTGGGTAACCTACCATCTCTCCTGGAAATCCAGCCTAACAAAATGATAGTAGAGGCTGCTACCATGTTCTGGGATCGTGAAAGGTCCGTGTTCCGCTTTGGGAACATCAAAATGACGCCTTTGATAGAAGAGATAGGAGGGCTAGCTAACCTAGTATGGGAGACTCCAGGGTTGTTGATGCTTGAGAACAACACATGAAAAAGTTTCCTCAAAATGATAGGTCTAAAAAAGGATGCATAAATGGCATGTTTGGAGGATTCGTACATTCCTTTTGACTACTTGTACGAAAGGTATGGCTACAACAAATTATACCATACCTACCATGACGAGTTTGCTATCACCTCTCTGGGACACGTCCATTGCCGAGTGTTCGTGTTTATGGTTTGCTTTTTGGGTTTGATCGTGTTCCCGATAAAGAAGGAAATGATCCATACCAGGCTAGCCATGGTAACTAAGACCATAATGGAAGGGGTAAATGGGCAAGACTTCAGCATTGTGCCCATGATCGTTGCAGACATATATCGAGCCTTAGAAAGGTGTCAACAAGGAGTAAAGCATTTCGAAGGTTGCAATTTATTACTTCAACTCTGGCTCATGAAACATCTCCAAAGAGGCAAATATCGACAAGACATCCACCGCAGAATGTGGGATGACCACATCGCTTTCCATCACCCAAAGAGAATAAATTATATCCCTGACATGTTCGCTCAGCCTGAAAATGCCGAGGGATGGGTTGAGCTTTTTGATAACTTGACTGAAGAGCAGGTTCAATGGATGTTTGAATGGTTCCCGACGGATGAGTTCATCATTCGATCCCGAGACGCATCATTTCTGATACTGATTGGTCTAAGGGGGACATACCCTTACGTCCCTCTTCGAGTTATGAGGCAAGCAGGAAGGAAGCAAGTCATCCCTAGGGTCGAGAAGATGAGCCATCTTCGAGCTGACTTTCAAAATAATGACAGTCCTCACAAGTGCCAAGCTCAGAACCTGTGGCACTGCAAGGTTATACTTGAGAAAGACACCATCGAGCCAGACAGGTATCATGCCGGTTTTACCCCTTTCTATCTTGGTTGGTTAGAAGAGGATATGGGTGGTTAGAGAAAGCCAGGGTACGTCCGAGGTCACAGGGTTATAGATGAAAGGGCCAAGGCAAAAGTCAAATACAACCAACTGCGCAAAAGGATCCGGGAAAATGAGGATGACCACCACAAGATATATGAGTCCAATAAAAAACTGATCGAGGAATGGAAGGACATGGCTATCAACGCCAACAAGAGGCTGGGGGTACTTGGAACGAGGTATAGTCGAGCTAGAAGAAAAGATCATCAAAAGAGTTGAAGATTTTCAAAAGGCTGAGGGAGCTGCAGGGGGATACCTAGCCAGAACCTACCTGTTGCTGGGACTTCGCGAGCTGGGAAAACTGTACAAGGAAAGCAAGAATACCGAGTCTGGGGAAGGTCCTTCTGGGACCAAGTAGATAGGGGTGTCTTATTTTTCTATCAATGTAATAAGGCCAATGGCCATTAGTGACTTTTATTTTTTGTCTATTATTTTGGGATTTGTCTATTTTTCTTATCAATAAAATGAGGCATTTAGCATTTTAAGTTTTCCAAATCAATTTATCGCTAGGCCTACCTCGGGCACAAAGAGGTTCCTAACTTAGGACGCACTTTACATTTATGCATTATGTGTTTACATACTGCAATATTATTTTCATAATCCTCACTGACTTGGTTACCTTTTGTTTGTATTTTTCTTACTCCCCTCCCCTAATGTTAGTTCGTGCATTCTGGCATCATCAGCCTATCGCACCAGATCCAAGGGCCCTCCACCTACTCCTCCTCTTAGTCCTCCTAAGGGCAAAGACAAAGGTAAAAGTAAGATGGAAGAGTCCAGTGGCACCAGAAAGGAGAATATGCTTGAGCGGGTAGAGGCCACTAATGGCCGAGGTATTCAGGTCCTTCATGAGAAGATGTCACTACTTGAACCGAAACTGCTGAAGTTTAAGGAAGAACTCGATCAAGTTCGGAATCTGGCCAACTTGTCGTTTTCCCTCAACGTCCCCGACGTCAACCTTCCGAATGCTCAAAATCCCGCACCTCCACAAAATATCCCAAGATAGCAAAATCATCCCGCACCTCACCATCACGCCACTCCCCCAAAGAACCAAACTCTCCCAACGCAGTGCAATGCTTGCCGCACCTCAAATAACACTCCACTACTCATCCTAGAACCTCAAAACCCCACAAAGGACCATTTCCACACCTATAACAATCCCATTTATGTGGAAACCGTGACCCACTCCGCTCCGCCTATCCCACAGGCATCTGAGTCTGACGAAAAGGACTTACTTATCAGGAACCTGGACGAGGAGCTTAGGAAACTGACCAGTCGAGTCCAGGGTGTTGAAGGAACCAAGGGAATTAAATGGGTGAATTATGAAGACCTTTGTATCCAACCTGATGTCGAACTGCCCGAGGGGTACAAACCTCCAAAGTTCGAAATGTTTGACGGTACTGGTGATCCGAGAGTCCATCTGAGGACCTATTGCGACAAATTGGTTGGCGTGGGAAAGGATGAAAGAATCCGCATGAAGCTGTTCATGAGGAGTTTGAAGGGAGACGCACTGTCTTGGTACATCAGCCAAGACCCCAAGAAATGGTCAAACTGGGTAAGCATGGCGTCTGATTTTATGGACAGGTTTAGATTCAACACAGAGAACGCACCAGATGTGTTCTACATTAAAAATTTGAAGAAGAAACCCACAGAAACCTTTCACGAGTATGCTACTCGCTGGAGGTCCGAAGCCGCTAAAGTTAGACCTGCTCTAGAGGAAGAGCAGATGAACAAGTTCTTTGTCTGGGCTTAGGAACCGCAATATTATGAACGGTTAATGATGGTTGAAGGCCACAAGTTTTCTGACATCATCAAATTGGGTGGGCGGATTGAAGAAGGTATTAAAAGCGGTATGGTTACAAATTTTGAAGCCTTGCAAGCCACTAACAAGACTTTACAGTCCAGTGGTGTGTCTAAGAAGAGAGACGTGGGAGCCGTAATGGTTGCAAAAAGAGCCAAGTTACCACTCAAATACCAAACTTATCCAACACCTCCACTCACATACCAATCAACCCCGTATTACCAAGCACCCTCACCAAATTACCAAGCTCCACCACCTTCCTACCAAGCTCCACCGCCCACATATCAACCTGCTTCGCCCAAATACTCATAACTCACTCCTGTCTACCACATTTATAATTCCCATCCATCCTATTACCAATCACCCCCTACACGCCAAAACTTCCCTAGACCTCGTCCCAATTTTGATCGCCGCCCTCCAAAGCAATACACTGCCATAGCCGAGCCCATTGACCAACTGTATGAGAAGCTCAAAGCTGTTAGTTATGTCACACCTATCCCTTCTGCCACCCCTGAGAACCCTTCTTAGTGGGTTAACCCAAACAAATCCTATGCATACCATTCCGGCATGAAAGTACACACCATCGAAGAATTCCGCTCTCTGAAGGATAAATTAAAGGCTCTCATTGACAACAAGATTATTGTGGCAAAAGACCCCGCTCCAAACGTCCACGACAATCCTTTGCCAGACCACAAGGGTAGAAGTATCCATATGATTGAAATAGAAGATGATTGGGATCCCGAGGGATCAATCAGATTGATCTCAAAAGGCGATGACCCAAAGAAACCCGCAGTCACTCTCAAACCGATCATAGTCCAGATTCAACCATCTGAGGACGCTGAGGTGAATATGTCTATACCATTTGAGTTTGAAGTAGAGCCACCTGCAAAGTCACCAGTTCCAATTGAAGTTGAGTTTGTATCTCCAGCAAATGCGCCGGCACCATTTGAGGTCGCAGTCTTGCCACCCCGAACACACATTCCGTTTGAAGTAAGGATGGGTGTGCCAATTCTGGTGGCAATGTCAACCACGCAACCCTTCTATTCAAACGCTATCCCTTGGGACTACATAGCCGAGTCGAGAAGGAAATGAGAGGTTAGGTCTGAGGAAGCTATCGCAACACAGGGTATGACCAGAACTGGTAGGGTCTACACCCCTGAGCATCTGGCCGAGTCAAGAAAGTAGGCTGCCAACTGGCCTCCCCTTATCGAAACAGGTCCCGATGACCTTTGGAGAAAGGTACAGGCTAAGGAGTATTGAGTCATCGACCAGCTGAACAAGACACCGGCACATATATCCATCCTCTCTCTGCTGCAGAATTCCGAAACACACAGAAATTCTTTGTTGAAAGTGTTGAGTGAAGCATATGTGCTAAACAACATCACTAGCGGGGAAATGACCAATATGGTAGGCCAGGTACTGGAGAGTCATAAAATCACTTTTCATGAGGACAAGCTACCACTCGAAGGATTGGGGCACAACAAAGTGCCTCACATCACCGTGCAATACGAAAATTATTTCATCATAAGAATCTTGATCGATGGAGGTTCCAGTCTTAACATCTGTCCGTTGATAACACTCAAGAAATTGGGTAAAGGGCTACGTGAGATAAGGGATAGAGAGATCAATGTGAAAGCCTTCGATGATTCTCAGAGGTCCACCATGTGGGAGATCAGTCTATGTCTGCAGATGGGACCGACTTGGTTCGAAGTGTATTTCCAGGTGATAGATGTGCCAACATCCTATAACCTGTTGTAGGGACGACCCTGGATTCATGCTGTTGGGGACGTAGTGCCAACACTACATATAGCGGTAAAGTTCGAGTGGAACCACCAAGAGGTGATTATTCATGGTGACGGTGGCAACCCCATTTATAATCGTCAAACTATTCCGGTGATTGACGGAAAAAGAAAGATAGCGGGGGAACTTACCACCACATTGAGCGGATCAATGCTATCGAAAACGACAAGTGGTGGGATTGCAAGATTGAGAGCATCCTGAATTGGAGAGGATATGAGCCAGGCAAAGGGCTCGGTAAGAACCTCCAAGGGATCACAAAGCCCATAAAGCTCAAGGAACATGGCACCACTTTTGGTCTGGGGTATGAGTACACTTGGAAGGAATTCAACGACTGGTCGCCACCTTGGCGCGGCCCAATTACCCTTTGGAGAAGCCGATACCTCATCTTGAGCAGACTTTCAAGCAGGCCGACATTATTTACGGATCAGACGAGGAAGAAGCACTTGCAGCGATAAGGAGTTTGTTCCTAGAGGACGAAAATATGAATTGCTGTGTTGTTCTCGAGGAGGAGGGGGAGGAAGACCCTTCCATACAGACTGTAAGCAAGGGGACATATCTCTTGAACTGGTCTATCAAGACGATCAAAGCCCGACGAGCCTCGGGGTAGCAAGGCTAAAAAAAGCATTATTTATTGTTTTATTTACTAAATGATTTTCCTTTTCCTGCATTTTTTAATTTCTGCAATAAGATCTTTAATGTTCAAAACAGTTATTCAATTCATCAAAGCATCTTCTAAATTTCTCTTAAGAATCCGATATTTGTTGCTATTGTCTTCTCTCATTACTTTATTTATACAACATTACTATTACTTGTCTTGATGAACCGATGACTGTGACATGCAATGAGATGATGCAGCAAACGGACATTGATTAAGATGAAGACGACATACCTGACGAGATTGTCAAAGAACTTGAGAACTTTGAGAAACAGACCTAAGTCCAACCTGGATGAGACTGAAGTTATCAACCTGGGAAATTCAGAAAACGTCAAGGAGACTCGCATCAACATTCATTTGTCACCATCAGAAAAGAAAGAATACACAAAGTTTCTAAAAGGGTATGAGGATGTTTTTGCATGGTCGTATGATGACATGACTGGTCTAAGTACGTCTATTGTGGCTCACAAACTGCCAACTGATCCAACATGTCCAACGATGAAACAAAAGCTCAGAAAGTTCAAACCCGACATGAGTTTGAAGATCAAAGAAAGTTACCAAGCAGATCAATGCCAAAGTTCTCCGGGTAGTGGAGTACCTACATGGTTAGCCAACATTGTACCTGTGCCAAAGAAGGACGGGAAGGTCAGGGTCTGTGTCGACTACCGGGATCTCAACCGGGCCAGTCCGAAAGATGACTTCCCATTGTCAAATATACACATTCTGATTGACAACTGCGCCAAGCATGAATTGCAGTCCTTCATGGATTTCTTCGCTGGTTATCACCAGATTTGGATGGATGAGGAAGATTCTGAGAAAACAGCGTTCATTACGCCGTGGGGAGTGTAGTGTTACAAGATGATGCCATTCGGCCTAAAGAATGTAGGGTCCACCTACATGAGGGCCATGACCACCGTATTCCATGACATGATTCACAAGGAGATCGAGGTGTATATGGATGATGTCATTATCAAATCAAAGAAAGCTGCTAATCACATGGAGAATTTGGGAAAGTTCTTCAATATATGGCGAAAATACAATCTGAAACTAAACCCCGCGAAGTGTGAATTCGGGGTTCCTACTGGGAAGTTACTGGGATTTATTGTAAGCCACCGAGGAATAGAATTTGATCCATCAAAAGTCAAAGCTATTCAAGAGCTACCACCACTAAGGAACAAGAAAGATGTGATGAGTTTCTTGGGGAGGCTTAATTACATCAGCCGGTTTATAGCACAGTTTACAGTCATCTGTGAGCCAATCTTTAAGATGTTGAAGAAGGATGCTGCGACCAAGTGGACCGATGATTGTCAAAAGGCTTTCGACAGAATCAAGGAATATTTGTCAACACCGCTAGTCCTAGTACCGCTCGAGCCAGGCAGACCTCTGTTACTCTATCTTGCCGTGTTAGATGGAGCTTTCAGCTGCGTTCTGGAGCAGCATGATGAAACAAGAAGGAAGGAACAATCTATTTATTACCTCAGCAAGAAGTTCACTCCATATGAGGCCTGGTATTCTGTATTGGAGCGTACCTGTTGTGCTCTAACTTGGGTCGCCCAAAATCTGAGGCACTACTTCTGTGCCTACACAAACTATCTCATATCAAGGATGAATCCATTAAAGTACATCTTTCAGAAGCCCATGCCCACTGGCAAGCTAGCCAAGTGAAAAATCCTGCTGAGCGAATTCGACATTGTTTACATGACTCAGAAGGCAGTTAAAGGACAAGATCTGGCAGGAAATCTTGCTGAGAATCCCGTAGACGGAGGATACGAACCCCTGAAAACATATTTTCCATAGAAGAGGTATCATTCATAGGAGACGACATTGCAGAATCCTATGATGGTTGGAGGATCTTCTTTGATGGAGCAACAAACTTCAAGGGAGTCGGTATTGGAGCAGTCCTAGTATTAGAGACCGGTCAGCATTATCTGATATTCGCCAAACTCAGGTTCCCTTGCACCAACAATATGGCCGAATATGAAGCCTGCATCTTGGGGCTCAATATGGCCATCAACATGAACGTCCAGGAGCTGTTAGTGACCGATGATTCAGACCTATTAGTACATCAGGTACAAGGAGAGTGGGCAAAAAATAATTCCAAGATACTGCCATATCTGCACCACGTACATGAATTAAGAAAGAGGTTCACAAATATAGAGTTCCGACATGTCCCCAGAATCCAGAATGAGTTCGCGAACACATTAGCTACTTTGTCCTCAATGATCCAACATCCGGACAAGAATTTCATTGACCCTATTCCTATAAAGATCCACAATCAGCCAGCTTACTGTGCCCATGTCGAATAAGAAGCAGACGAAAATCCTTGGTTTCATGACATCGATAAGTACTTGGCAAAAGGAGAATACCTCGAGCTTGAAAATTCTACTCAGAAATGCACACTTCGGAGATTGTCCAACAATTTCTTCCACAGGGGAGGAATCCTGTATAGGAGGACTCCCGATTTGGGGTTATTAAGGTATGTTGACGCAAAAGAAGCATCAAAATTGGGGAAGAAATTCATGCTGGGACCTGTGGCCCACATATGAACGGTTTTGTTCTAGCAAAGAAGATACTCCGAGCTGGTTACTTTTGGATGACTATGGAAACGAACTGCATCCAATATGTTCGAAAGTGCCACCACTGCCAGATACATGGGGATATGATAAAGGTGCCTCCAAGTGAGCTCAATGCAACCAGCTTACCATGGTCGTTCGCCGCTTGGGGTATGGACATTATTGGACCAATCGATCCTGCCGCCTCCAATGGCCACAGGTTCATTTTGGTCGCCATTGACTACTTAACTAAATGGGTTGAAGCAGCCTCTTACAAAGCAGTTACTAAGAAATTTGTGGTCGACTTTGTCCGCGACCGCATTGTTTGTCAGTACAGAGTTCCAGAGTCAATCATCACCGACAATGGTTCTAATCTCAACAGTGACTTGATGAAAGC
>MDKI01079993.1:0-13284 GCA_005239505.1 Nicotiana paniculata | reverse complement strand
TTCCCAGTGATTTGGGACTTTTCTTTCTCAGCCACCACCTCAACTACCGGCTTCTGGGCTATCACCACTTCAATAATACAAGCACAACTATCGGAATTCTAGTTTAATTGCCACAAAATGCAAAAAAATGTAACTTGACCATTTCGAAGCATTGGTTATGGTTCCTTGGGTCATATTTCATGTCGCAGACAAATATATACGACCCGGTACCGGCTTCGTACCAAGGCATCCGGCATGGACCATGGCAGGCGATAATACAGGCACGACTTGCGGAATTCCAATTTAATTGCCATAAAATGCCAAAAAATGTAACTTTATCATTTCGAAGCGTTGGTTAGGGTCACTTAGGTCATATTTCATGTCTCAGAATCATGAGATTCGGTACCCGCTCCGTACCAAGGAGTCCGTCCTGGACCACGGCAGGCGATAATACAGGCATGACTGACGCAATTCCACTTTAATTGCCATAAAATGCCAAAAAATGTAACTTGATCATTTCGAAGTGTTGGTTATGGTTCCTTGGGTCATATTTGATATCCCGGACAAATATCATGCGATCCGATACCGATTCCGTACTAGGCGTCCGGCCTGGATCATGGAAGGCGATAATACATGCACGACTGATGGAATTCCAGTTTAATTTCCATAAAATGCCAAAAAGTGTAACTTGATCATTTCGAAACGTTGGTTATGGTTCCTTGGGTCGTATTTGATGTACCGAAAAAATATCATGTGATCCGGTAATGGCTCCGTACCAAGGTTTCCGGCCTGGACCATGGCAGGCAATAGCAGAGGCACGACTGGCGGAATACCAGTTTAATTGCCATAAAATGCCAAAAAAAAGTAACTTGATCATTTCGAAGCTTTGATTAAGGTTCCTTGTGTCGTATTTGATGTCCCGAACAAATATCATGATATCCGGTACCGGCTCCGTACAAAGGCGTCCAGCCTGGACCATGGATGGTGATAATACAGGCACGACTGGCTGAATTCCAGTTTAATTGCCATAAAATGCCAAAAAAAAGTAACTTGATCATTTCGAAGCTTTGATTAAGGTTCCTTGTGTCGTATTTGATGTCCCGAACAAATATCATGATATCCGGTACCGGCTCCGTACAAAGGCGTCCAGCCTGGACCATGGATGGTGATAATACAGGCACGACTGGCTGAATTCCAGTTTAATTGCCATAAAATGCCAAAAAAAAGTAACTTGATCATTTCGAAGCTTTGATTAAGGTTCCTTGTGTCGTATTTGATGTCCCGAACAAATATCATGATATCCGGTACCGGCTCCGTACAAAGGCGTCCAGCCTGGACCATGGATGGTGATAATACAGGCACGACTGGCTGAATTCCAGTTTAATTGCCATAAAATGCCAAAAAATGTAACTTGATCATTTCGAAGCATTTATTGTGGTTCCTTGGGTCATATTTGATGTCCCAGATAAATATCATGCAATTCGGTACCAGTTACGTACCACGTCGTCCGGCCTGGACCATGGTAGGCGATAATACAGGCACGACTGACGGAATTCCAGTTTAATAGCCATAAAATGCAAAAAATATAACTTGATTGTTTCGAAGCGTTGGTTATGGTTCCTTGGGTCATATTTGATGTCTTGGACAAATATCATGCGACCCGGTACCAACTCCGTACCAAGACGTCCGGCCTGGACCATGGCAAGCGATAATATAGGCACGACTGGCGGAATTCCAGTTTAATTGCCATAAAATGCCAAAAAATGTAACTTGATCATTTCGAAGCATTGGTTATGGTTCCTTGGGTTGTATTTGATGTCTTGGAGAAATATCATGCGAACCGGTACCGTACCAAGGTGTCCGACCTGGACAATGGAAGGCGATAATACAGGCACGACTAGCGGAAATCCAGTTTAATTGCCATAAAATCCCAAAAAATGTAACTTGATCATTACGAAGCGTTGGTTATGGTTCCTTGGGTCATATTTGATGTCTTGGACAAATATCATGCGACCCGGTACCAACTCCGTACCAAGACGTCCGGCCTGGACCATGGCAAGCGATAATATAGGCACGACTGGCGGAATTCCAGTTTAATTGCCATAAAATCCCAAAAAATGTAACTTGATCATTACGAAGCGTTGGTTATGGTTCCTTGGGTCGTATTTTATTTCCCGGACAAATGTCATGCGATTCGGTACCGGCTCCATACCAAGGCGTCCATCCTGGACCATGGCAGGCGATAATAACGACACGACTGTCAGAAAACAAGTTTAATTGCCATAAAATGCCAAAATGTAACTTGATCATTTCGAAGAGTTGGTTATGGTTCCTTAGGTCGTCTTTATATCCCGGAAAAATATCATGCGATCCGGTACCGTAAGCATACCAGGGCGTCCGGCCTGGACCATGGATGGCGATAATACAGGCACAACTGACGCAATTCCACTTTAATTGCCATAAAATGCCAAAAAATGTAACTTGATCATTTCTAAGTGTTGGTTATGGTTCCTTGGGTCATATTTTATATCCTGGACAAATATCATGCGATCCATTACCGATTCCATACTCGGCGTCCGGCCTGGACCATGGCAGGCGATAATACATGCACGACTGACGGAATTCAAGTTTAATTGTCGTAAAATGCCAAAAAAGTAACTTGATCATTTCGAAGTGTTGGTTATGGTTACTTGGGTCGTATTTGATGTTCCCGAAAAATATCATGTGATCCGGTAACGGCTCTATACCAAGGTGTCCGGCCTGGACCATGGCAGGCAATAGGAGAGGCACGACTGGCGGAATTCCAGTTTAATTGCCATAAAATGCCAAAAAAGTAACTTGATCATTCCAAAGCTTTGGTTATGGTTTCTTGTTTCGTATTTGATGTCCCGAAAAAATATCATGATATCGATACCGGATCCGTACCAAGGTGTCCGGCTTGGACCATGGATGCAATAATACAGGCACGACTGGCTGAATTCCAGTTTAATTGCCATAAAATGCCAAAAAATGTAACTTGATCATTTCGAAGCGTTAATTATGGTTCCTTGGGTCATATTTGATGTCCTGGATAAATATCATGCAATTCGGTACCGGTTATGTACCACGTCGTCCGACCTGGACCATGGTAGGCGATAATACAGGCACCACTGGCGGAATTCAAATTTAATTGCCATAAAATGCCAAAAAATGTAACTTTATCATTTCAAAGCGTTGCTTATGGTTCCTTGGGTCATATTTAATGTCCTGAACAAATATCATGCGACCCGGTACCGGCTCCGTGCCAAGGCATTCGGCCTGGACCATGGTAGGCGAAAATACAGGCACGACTGGTGGAATTCCAGTTTAATTGCCATAAAAGGCCAAAAAATGTAATTTGATCATTTCGAAGCGTTAGTTATGGTTCCTTGGATCATATTTGATATCCCAGACAAATATCATGTGATCCGGTACGAGCTCCGTACCAAGGCATCCGACATTGACCATGGCAGGCGATAATACAGGCACGACTGGCGGAATTCCAATTTAATTGCCATAACATGCCAAAAAATGTAAGTTGATCATTTTTAAGCGTTGGTTATGGTTCCATGGGTCGTATTTGTTGTCACGGATAAATATCATGTGATCCGGTCCCGGCTCCGTACCAAGGCGTCCGTCCTGGACCATGGCAGGCGATAATACAGGCACGACTAGCGGAATTCCAGTTTAATTGCCATAAAATAGGAAAACATGTAAATCGATCATTTCGAAGCGTTGGTTATGGTTCCTAAAGTCGTATTTGATGTCCGATCAAATATCATGCAATATTGTTTCGGCTCCATACCAAGGCATCCGGCCTGGACCATGGCAAGCGATAATACAGGTACGACTAGCGGAATTCTAGTTTGATTGCAATAAAATTCCAAAAAATATAACTTGATCATTTCGAAAATTTGGTTATGGTTCCTTGGGTCGTATTTGATGTCCTGGAGAAATATCATGCGAACCGGTACCGGATCTATACCAAGGTGTCCGACCTCGACCATGGCAGGCGATAATACATGCACGACTAGCGGAAATCCAGTTTAACTGCCATAAAATGCCAAAAAATGTAACTTGATCATTACAAAGCGTTGGTTATGGTTCCTTGGGATGTATTTGATGTCCTAGACAAATGTCATGCGATTCGGTACCAGCTCCATACCAAGGCGTCCGTCCTAGACCATGGCAGGCGATAATAACGACACGACTTTCGGAAATCAAGTTTAATTGCAATAAAATTCCAAAATGTAACTTGATCATTTCGAAGAGTTGGTTATGGTTCCTTAGGTCGTGTTTGATGTCCCGGAAAAATATCATGCTATCCGGTACCGGCACCATACCAAGGCATCTGGCCTGGACCATGGATGGCGATAATACATGCACGACTAGCGGAATTCCAATTTAGTATCCATAAAATGCTAAAAAATGTAACTTAATCATTTCGAAGCGTTGGTTATGGTTCCTTGGGTCTTATTTGATGTCCAAAAAAATATCATGCGATCCGTACCGGCTCTCTACCAAAGCGTCTGGCCTGGATTATGGCAGGCGATAATACAGGCATGACTTGCGGAATTCCATTTTAATTGACATAAAATGACAAAAAATTTAACTTGATCATTTCGAGGAGTTGGTTATGAATCCTTGGGTCGTATTTAATATCCTGGACAAATATCATGTGATCTGGTACTGGCAACGTACCAAGGCATCCGGGTTGGACCATGGTAGGCGATAATACATGCACGATGGGCGGAATTCCAGTTTAATTTCCATAAAATGCCAAAATATGTAACTTGATCATTTTGAAGAGTTGGTTATGGTTCCTTGGGTCGTGTTTGATGTCCCGAAAAAATATCATGCGATCTGGTACCATCACCATACCAAGGCGTCCGGCCTGGACGATGGATGGCGATAATACATGCACAACTAGCGGAATTCCAGTTTAATATCCATAAAATGCTAAAAATGTAACTTAATCATTTCGAAGCGTTGGTTATGGTTCCTTGGGGTGGTATTTGATGTCCTGGAGAAATTTCATGAGATCCGGTACCGGCTCCATACCAAGGCGTCCGGCCTAGACCATGGCAGGCGATAATACATGCACGACTGATGGAATTCTAGTTTAATTGTCATAAAATGCCAAAAAATGGAACTTGATAATTTCGAAGCATTTGTTATGGTTCCTTAGGTCATATTTGATGTCCCTGAGAAATATCATACGATCGGGTACCGGCTCCGTACCAAGGCGTCTGGCCTGGACCATGGCAGGCGATTATACAGGCACAACTGGCGGAATTCCAATTTAATTGCCATAAATTTCCAAAAATGTAGCTTGATCATTTCGAAGCGTTGGTTATGGTTCCTTGGGTCATATTTTATATCCCGGACAAATATCATGTGATTCGGTACTGGCTCCATACCAAGGAGTCCGGCCTGGACCATGGCAGGCGATAATACATGCAATACTGAAGGAATTCCAGTTTAATTGCCATAAAATGCAAAAAAATGTAACTTGATCATTTCGAAGTGTTGGTTATGGTTCCTTGGGTCGTATTTAATCTCCCGGACAAATATCATGCGATACGATACCGGCTACGTACCAAGGCCTCCGGCCTGGACCATGGCAGGAAATAATACGGGCACGACTGGTAGAATTCCAATTTAATTGCCATGAAAGGTCAAAAATGTAACTTGATCATTTTAAAGTGTTGGTTATGGTTCATAGGGTCATACTTGATTCCCCGAAAAAGTATCATGCGATCCGGTACCGGCTCCGTACCAAGGCCTCTGGCCTGGACCATGGCAAGCGATAATACAGGCACGACTTGCGGAATTCCAGTTTAATTGCCATAAAATGCCAAAAAATTTAACTTTATAATTTCGAAGCGTTTGTTATTGTTCCTTGGGTCGTATTTAATGTCCCGAAAAAATATCATGCGATCCGGTACCGGCTCCGTACAAAGGCCTCTGGCTTGGACCATGGCAGGCGATAATACGAGCACGACTAGCAGAATTCTAGTTTAATTGCCATAAAATGCCAAAAATGTAACTTGATCATTTCGAAGCGTTGATTATGGTTCCTTGGGTCATATTTGATGTACTGAAAAAATATCATGCGATCCGGAACCGGCTCCGTAACAAGGCCTCCGGCCTGGACCATGGAAGGCGATAATATAGGCACAACTGGCGCAAGTCCAGTTTATTTGCGATAAAATGCAAAAATTTATAACTTGATCATTTCGAAGCGTTTGTTATGGTTCTTTGGGTCGTATTTGATGTCCCGGACAAATATCATGTGATCCAGTACCGGCTCCATACCAAGGCGTCCGGTCTGGACTATGGCAGATGATAATACAGGCACGACTTGCAGAATTCCAGTTTAATTGCCATAAAATGCCAAAAATATATAACTTGATCATTTCGAAGCGTTTTTTATGGTTCCTTGGGTCTTATTTGATGTCCCGGACAAATATCATGTGATCCGATATCGGCTCCGTATCAAGGCGTCCGGCCTGGACAATGGCAGGCGATAATACATGCACGACTGGCGGAATTCTAGTTTAATTGCCATAAAATGCCAAGAAATGTAACTTGATCATTTCGAAGTGTTGGTTACGGTTCCTTGGGTCGTATTTAATCTCCCGGAAAAATATCATGCGATCCGGTATCGGCTCCGTACCAAGGCGTCCGGCCTGGACCATGGTAGGCGATAATACAGGCACGACTAGCACAATTCAAGTTTAATTGCCATAAATTGCCGAAAATTGTAACTTGATCATTTCGAAGCGTTTGTTATGGTTCCTTGGGTCTTATTTTATGTCCCCGACAAATATCATGTGATCCAGTACCGGCTCCGTACCAAGGCGTCCGGCCTGGACCATGGTAGGCGATAATACAGGCACGACTAGCACAATTCAAGTTTAATTGCCATAAATTGCCGAAAATTGTAACTTGATCATTTCGAAGAGTTGGTTATGGTTCCTTGGGTTGTATTTGATGACCTGGAAAAATATCATGCGATCAGGTACCTGCTCCACACCATGGCGTTTGGCGTAGACCATGGATGGCGATAATGCAGACATGACTTACGGAATTCTAGTTTAATTGCCACAAAATGCCAAAAAGTGTAACTTGATCATTTCGAAGCATTGGTTATGGTTCCTTGGGACGTATTTGATGTCCCGGAAAAATATAATGTTATCCGATACCGGCTCCATTCCAAGGCGTCCGACCTGATCCTTGGCAGGCGATAATACAGGCACGACTTGCGGAATTCCAGTTTAATTGCCATAAAATGCCAAAATATGTAACTTTATCATTTCGAAGCGTTTGTTATGGTTCCTTGGGTCGTATTTAATATCCCGGAAAAATATCACGCGATCCGGTACCGTCTCCGTACCGAGGCCTCTGGCCTGGACCATGGTAGGCGATAATACAGGCACGACTGCCGGAATTCCAGTTTAATTGCCATAAAATGCAAAAAAATATAACTTGATCATTTCGAAGTGTTGGTTATGGTTCCTTGGGTCCTATTTTATGTCCCAGAGAAATATCATGTGATCGCATACCAGCTCCGTACCAAGGCGTCCGGCCTGGACCATGGCAGGCGATTATACAAGCACGACTGGCGGAATTCCAGTTTAATTGCCATAAAATGCCAAAAAATGTAACTTGATCATTTCAAAGCGTTGGTTGTGATTCCTTGGGTAATATTTTATGTCCCGGACAAATATCATGGAATTCGGTACCAGCTCCGTACCAAGGCGTTCGACCTGGATCATGGTAGGAGA
Source organism: Nicotiana paniculata (assembly GCA_005239505.1). Taxonomy (NCBI): domain Eukaryota; kingdom Viridiplantae; phylum Streptophyta; class Magnoliopsida; order Solanales; family Solanaceae; genus Nicotiana; species Nicotiana paniculata. The sequence continues at coordinate 5,497 of MDKI01079993.1, read as the reverse complement.
TAATAGAGGCACGACTGGCGGAATTCCAATTTAATTGCCATAAAATGCCAAAAAATGTAACTTGATCATTTTGATGCCTTGGTTAATATTCCTTGGGTCATATTTAATATCCCGGACAAATATAATGTGATCCGGTACCGGCTCCGTACCAATTCGTCCGGCCTGGACGTTGGCAGGCGATAGTACATGCACGACTGGCGGTATTCAAGTTTAATTGCCATAAAATGCAAAAAAATGTAATTTGATCATTTTGAAGCGTTGGTTATGGTTCCTTGGGTCATATTTGATGTCCTGGAGAAATTTCATGAGATCTGGTACCGACTCCATACCAAGGCGTCCGGCCTGGAACATGGCAGGCGATAATACATGCACGACTGACGGAATTCTAGTTTAATTGTCATAAAATGACAAAAAATGGGACTTGATAATTTCGAAGCATTGGTTATGGTTCCTTGGGTCATATTTGATATCCAGGAAAAATATCATGCGATCCGGTACCGGCTCCGTACCAAGGCGTCCGACCTGGACCATAGCAGGCAATAATACAGGCACGGCTGGCGGAATTCCAGTTTAATTGCCATAGAATGCCAAAAAATGTAACTTGATCATTTCGAAGTGTTGGTTATGGTTCCTTGGTTCGTATTTTATGTCCCGGAGAAATATCATGCGATCGGGTACCGGCTCCGTACCAAAGCGTCTGGCCTGGACCATGGCAGGCGATTATACAGGCACAACTGGAGGAATTCCAATTTAATTGCCATAAAATGCCAAAAAATGTAACTTGATCATTTTGAAGCAATGGTTATGGTTCCTTGGGTCATATTTTATATCCCGGACGAATATCATGTGATCTGGTACGAGGTCCATACCAAGGCGTAAGGCCTGGACCATGGCAGGCGATAATACATGCACGACTGACGGAATTCCGATTTAATTACCATAAAATGCCAAAAATTTAACTTGATCATTTTGAAGCGTTGGTTATAGTTCCTTGGGTCGTATTTGATGTCCCGAAAAAAAATCATGAGATCCGGTACCGGCTCCGTACCAAAGGCGTCCGGCCTGGGCCATGGCAGGCGATAATAAAGGCACGACTAGCGGAATTACAGTTTAATTCCCATAAAATGCCAAAAAATGTAACTTGATCATTTCGAAACGTTGGTTATGGTTCCTTGGGTCGTATTTGATGTCCCGGAGAAATATCATATGATCCAGTACCGGCTCCGTACCAAGGTGTCCGGCCTGGACTATGGCAAGCAATAATACAGGCACGACTGGCGGAATTCCAATTAAATTGCCATAAAATTCCAAAAAATGAAATTTGATAATTTCGAAGCGTAGATTATGAATCCTTGGGTTGTATTTGATGTCCCGGATAAATATCATGTGATTCGGTACCGGCTACGTACCAAGGCGTCCGGCCTGGACCATGGAACGCGATAATGCAGGCACGACTTGGCGGAATTCTAGTTTAATTGCGATAAAATGCCAAAAAATGTAAATTGATCTTTTCGAAGTGTTGGTTATGGTTTCTTGGGTATTTGATATCCCTGACAAATACCATGCAATCCTGTACCGACTCCGTATCAAGGCATCCGGCCTGGACCATGGCAGGCGATAATACATCCACGACTGACGGAATTCCAGTTTAATTGCGATAATGCCAAAAAATTTAACTTGATCATTTCGAAGCGTTGGTTATGGTTCCTTGGGTCATATTTAATGTCCCGGACAAATATCATGCGACTCGATACCGGCTTCGTACCAAGGTGTCCGGCCTGGACTATAGCAGGCAATAATACAGGCACGACTGGCGGAATTCCAGTTTAACTGCCATAAAATGCCAAAAAATGTAACTTGATCATTTCGAAGTGTTGGTTATGGTTCCTTGGGTCATATTTGATATCCCAGACAAATATCATGTGTCCCGGTACCGGCTCCGTACCAAGACGTCCGGCCTGGACCATGGCAGGCGATTATACAGGCACGGCTGGCGAAATTCCAATTTAATTACCATAAAATGCCAAAAAATGTAACTTGATCATTTCGAAGCGTTGGTTATGGTTCCTTGGGTCATAATAATGTCCCGGAAAAATATCATGCGACCCGGTACCGGCTTCGTACCAAGGTGTCCGGCCTGGACCATGGCAGGCAATAATAGAGGCACGACTGGCGGAATTCCAGTTTAATTGCCATAAAATGCCAAAAAATGTAACTTGATCATTTCAAAGTGTTGGTTATTGTTACTTGGGTCATATTTTATATCCCGAACAAATATCATGTGATCCGGTACCGGCTCCATACCAAAGCGTCTGGCGTGGACCATGGCAGGCGATAATACATGCACGACTGACGGAATTCCAGTTTAATTGTCATAAAATTCCTAAAAATGTAACTTGATAATTTCGAAGCGTTGGTTATGGTTCCTTGAGTCATATTTGATATCTCGGACAAATATCTGGCGATCTTGTACCGGCTCCATACCAAGGCGTCCGGCCTGGACCATGGCAGGCGATAAAACATGCACGACTGACGGAATCTAGTTTAATTGTCATAAAATGCCAAAATATGTAACTTGATAATCTAGAAGCGATGGTTATGGTTCCTTGGGTCATATTTGATATCCCATACAAATATCATGTGATCCGGTACCGGCTCCATACCAAGGCGTCCGGCCTAGACCACAGCAGGCAATAATACAGGCACGACTGGCGGAATTTCAGTCTAATTGCCATAGAATGCCAAAAAATGTGACTTGATCATTTCGAAGTGTTGGTTATTGTTCCTTGGGTCTTATTTTATGTCCCTGAGAAATATCATGCGATAGGGTACCGGCTCCGTACCAAGGCGTCTGGCCTGGACCATGGCAGGCGATTATACAGGCACGACTGGCAGAATTCCAGTTTAAATTCCCTAAAATGCCAAGAAGTGTAACTTGATCATTTTGAAGCGTTGGTAATGGTAGCTTGGGTCATATTTTATGTCCCGGAAAAATATCATGGGATTCAGTACCGGCTCTGTACCAAGGTGTCTGACCTGGATCATGGTAGGCGATAATACAGGCACGACTGGCGGAATTCCAGTTTAATTGCCATAGAATGCCAAAAAAAATAACTTGATCATTTCTAAGTGTTGGTTATGGTTCCTTGGGTCATATTTGATATCACAGACAAATATCATGTGATCTGGTACCGGCTCCGTACCAAGACGTCCGGCCTGGACCATGGCAGGCGATTATACAGGCACGACTGGCGAAATTCCAATTTAATTACTATAAAATGCCAAAAAATGTAACTTGATCATTTCGAAGCGTTGGTTATGGTTCCTTGGGTCATATTTGATATCTCGGACAAATATCTGGCGATTCGGTACCGGCTCCGTACCAAGGCGTCTGGCCTGGACCATAGCAGGCAATAATACAGGCACGACTGGCGGAATTCCAGTTTAATTGCCATAAAATGCCAAAAAATGTAACTTGATCATTTCGAAGCGTTGGTTATGGTTCCTTGGGTCATATTTGATATCTCGGACAAATATCTGGCGATTCGGTACCGGCTCCGTACCAAGGCGTCTGGCCTGGACCATAGCAGGCAATAATACAGGCACGACTGGCGGAATTCCTGCCTAATTGCCATAGAATGCCAAAAAAATGTAACTTGATCATTTCGAAGTGTTGGTTATGGTTCCTTGGGTATTATTTGATATCCCGGACAAATATCATGTGATCCGGTAACGGCTCTGTACCAAGGCGTCCGGCCTGGACCATGGCAGGCGATAACACATGCACGGCTGGCGGAATTCCAGTTTAATTTCCATAAAAGGCCAAAAAATGTAACTTGATCATTTCGAAGCGCTGGTTCTGGTTCCTTTGGTCGTATTTGATGTCCCGAACAAATATCATGTGATCCGGTACCGACTTTGTACCAACGCGTCCGACCTGGACTATTGTAGGCGATAATACATGCACGACTTGCGGAATTCCAGTCTAATTGCCATAGAATGCCAAAAAATGTAACTTGATCATTTCGAAGTGTTGGTTATGGTTCCTTGGGTCGTATTTTATGTCCCGGAGAAATATCAAGTGATCGGGTACCGCCTCCGTACCAAGGCGTCCGGCCTGGACCATGGCAGGCAATACATGCACAACTGGCGGAATTCGAATTTAATTGCCATAAAATGCCAAAAAATGTAACTTGATAATTTCGAAGCGTTGTCTATGGTTCCTTGAGTCATATTTTATATCCCGGAAAAATATCATGTGATCCGGTACTGGCTCCGTACCAAGGCGTCCGGCCTGGACCATGGCAGGCGATAATACAAGCACGACTGACGAAATTCCAGTTTAATTGCCATAAAATGCCAAAAATGTAACTTGATCATTTCGAAGCGTTGTTTATAGTTCCTTGGGTTGTATTTATGTCCCGAAAAAAAATCATGAGATCCGGTACTGGCTCCGTACCAAGCGGTCCGGCCTGGGCCATGGCAGGCGATAATAAAGGCACGACTGGCGGAATTCGAGTTTAATTGCCATAAAATGCCAAAAAATGTAACTTGATAATTTCGAAGCATTGGTTATGAATCCTTGGGTTGTATTTGATGTCCCGGATAAATATCATGCGATTCAGTACCGGCTACGTACCAAGGCGTCCGGCCTGGACCATGGAAGGCGATAATGCAGGCACGACTTGACGGAATTCCAGTTTAATTGCCATAAAATGCCAAAAAATGTAACTTCATCCTTTCGAAGTGTTGGTTATGGTTTCTTGGGTATTTGATATCCCTGACAAATATCATGCAATCCTGTACCGACTCCGTATCAAGGCGTCCGGCCTGGACCATGGCAGGCGATAATACATCCACGACTGACGGAATTCCAGTTTAATTGCCATAATGCCAAAAAATTTAACTTGATCATTTCGAAGCGTTGGTTATGGTTCCTTGGGTCATATTTAATGTCCGGGACAAATATCATGCGACTCGATACCGGCTTCGTACCAAGGTGTCCGGCCTGGACCATAGCAGGCAATAATACAGGCACGACTAGCGGAATTCCAGTTTAATTGCCATAAAATGCCAAAAAATGTAACTTGATCATTTCGAAGCGTTGGTTATGGTTCCTTGGGTCCTATTTGATATCCTGGACAAATATCATGCGATCTGGTACCAGCACCATACCAACGCGTCGGGCCTGGACTACAGCAGGCAATAATACAGGCACGGCTGGCGGAATTTCAGTCTAATTGCCATAGAATGCCAAAAAATGTAACTTGATCATTTCGAAGTGTTGGTTATGGTTCCTTGGGTCGTATTTTATGTCCCGGAGAAATATCACGCGATAGGGTACCGGTTCCGTACCAAGGCTTTCGGCCTGGACCATGGCAGGCGATTATACAGGCACGACTAGCAGAATTCTAGTTTAATTGCCCTAAAATATCAAAAAGTGTAACTTGATCATTTCGAAGTGTTGGTTATGGTTCCTTGGGTCATATTTTATGTC
>ML343084.1:0-22980 GCA_005239505.1 Nicotiana paniculata | reverse complement strand
AGAGGGAGGGATGGGGGGCTTACTTGCTGGGGGGTGGTTGCCGGCTCCGTTGTTGGTCGCCCACCGGTCGTCAATGACTATTAGAAACAAAGAGAGAGAGAGAGGTAGGGGTGTGATCGCGTAGAGAGAGGAGCGTAGAAAGATATTTTCGCCTCCACTAGGAGTCATATCCCTGAATTTGGTGCTATTGAGTCAATTTAAATACTTGTGAACCTACTCTAAATTAAACACAATAAAATACATACTTTCACCTCCATAAGTTAAATGTAGAAAATAGAATAATAACGTAATAAACTCAGTTAACTTATCTTGAGTTTTATATTGTAAGTATATATAACTTAAATTTATAATTAATATTGTGGTCAAAATTAACATCTGAACTATTTTCTGTACTTTTACTCCCACCTTTTCTTTGAACTATGTTCTATCGTCCCTACAAATAACAAACCTTAATATTTAAAACCTCAAGAGCCAACTAATTAGAATTGGAAGATTGCTTGATTGCCTACAAAATAAATCTGTATAATTAAAATTTCTAATTTCTAGACAAACACATTGATAAAAATTTTGACAGAATTTTTCTGTCCGTTCTGCATATTACTAGCATAAAATAATTACAAACAAAAAAAATATAATCTTGTTGCTGCCCAGGATCGAACTGGGGACCTTCAGTGTGTAAGACTGACGTGATAACCACTACACCACAGCAACTTTGATACCATAACGATCCATATTAAATATTTATTTAATTATTATTATTAGCAGGCAAAACCTCTGAGTTACAATTTTAGCTTTATTTTTTTATCCAAAGACTAGAGGTTCAAATCCATCCATCAGATTTATAGATGAAAAATTACAGCCTTAAATTAGCACGACACATTTTTTCATTTGAAAACTGTTTAGTCTTAACATATTGATGTTGTTTTTACTGCCAACCTCATTTACTAATTGACATAATGATTTCTTGAAGTTAAAGATTCCACGGTATATTATATATATTTAATTTACGTATCAAAAAGAAAGAAGAAGATACCTCCACATCTCAGTGTCTACTGAGTAACTCACATTTTTGAAGGTCCAATATAAGATGGACAAAGAAATTTCAAAATAGCATGGAATAGCCAATTTTAGGATTGACAATTAATAAATAGCCGACGTTTGTAAAGTTATTAAAAATAGCCACTATTAATGCGAGGTAAAATTTAGACAAAAATACCTTAGGTGAAACACAAAAAGTTTCAGCATAATATGTTGCATTATGGAGCTTCTGTGTATAAACTTTTAGCATATTATGCTAGATTCTCATATGTTGGAATTTTTCCGTATTTTTAGGGTATTTTTGTTCAGATTTTATTTTTATATGAAAAAAGTATTTATATTTCAAATACTTTAGAAACTATGGCTAATTTTTAATTACCAATTATAAATTTGGCTATTTTGAATTTCACCCCAAAGAAATGACATATTACTTTTGGTTATGAGGTCGATATTAGGCCTGGACACCATAACACCTGTTTTAAGTTTGTCTAGTAGCCTACTGACCAGGCCCAGTGCTTTAAATCTCACATTAAGGAAATTCCTAATGATAAAATGGTGACAATGTACCCTTAAAATTAGCAGAAAAAAGCTCTAGTTATAAATATTGGTATCATGTAGCTAGTAAATATATATCATAATAATAATATGTATATCAATATATATTACAACTTTATCTTTATGTATATCAAAATTTTATTTTCCTTCTTGGTATATCTAAAATATAAAATTACAAATAATGTATATCACAGTGTATAAATAATGTGTATGCCGAAATGTATATCACATCTTCTTTTTCTTTTTATATGTATATGTATATATAAAAAAAAAAATCTTTGTATATTAAATGTAAATCAAAAATTTATTTTTCTTCTTTGTCTATCTCAATGTATAAATATAATTTCTAGTAGCTATACACAAATATACATTGATATACAGGACGATAATTAAAACTAATTTTTAATTTTTTTTATTATGGGAAAAAAGGTGAATGAAGGTTTTAAAAATGAATGAAGTTCTGGCCACCAAAATCCTAGAAAGATATCCCTTATTTCCCTTAGTTCTGGCCGATTATGTATTGGATGTTAAGAATTAGAGTTGAGAATATGTCGTGTTTCAGAGGTAGAGAGGAGGTTATAGGGAGAGAGAATAAATAGGGAAGTAGGGTTTTTTAAGATTTGGTTATATAATACCATCTTTTTGGGGCTGTTTTGCCAAATGTAATCTAAGATTAAAAATTTGCCAATTCATGCTACGTGTTGTCACATGGTGTCAGTTCCCCATTTCTAATGTAGACGGACTATTGGCAAGCACACAAACCTTCATACCTTCAACTTTATAGTTAGGGCTTAGGTCATAACGTACCACCAAAAGGGCAAAATCGGAATAGTAACGTTAAGGCAATATCTAGTACTCATCTTTGGTAGAAAGCGTTTACCCTCTAAAATGGGGTTTCACGCGACAGTCTGAACTAGTCGACCTTGGGTATCGAATATTAGGTAGACAATCACAAAATACTCAAGGTCGAAAAATTCTTCATTGAGATTAGTTGCATATATTAAAAGAAGAGGACCAAAGAAAATCATTTAAGGCTTTCCAACTAAGTTAGAGGTGTAAAACACATTTATTGACGAGACTAATAGTTGGGTAAAGTTATAAAGTATAAAAAACATTTTTCTTTTTTGGTGAACCATAAATAGCAGCCACAAAAACTGAAATTCCATACTCACAAAGGATAAACTATTAAAGCTAGTCTAGCTAACATTGAGAACTCAAAGTTGAGGACACAACCAGCTGGAGTTGGCTTTTGGAAAACTGACGGAATGTGTACTATTTTGGGTACCACGTACGTACCAGTTGTTGAATTAATTAGTGTTTGATGGGAATTTGAGAAGAGACTGTTTTATCCTTCATTAGAAATAGAAAGAAAGGAAGAAGAATTAAACCACATGCTCCACCGCTTGTGCGAGCTCCCGTCAATTCCTTTGAGTTTCATTCTTGCGAACGTGCTCCCCAGGAGGGATACTTAACACGTTAGCTACAGCACTGCACGGGTCGATATGCACAGCGCCTAGTATCAATCGTTTATGGCTAGGACTATTAGGGTACCTAATTCCATTATCTCTCCTAGCTTTCGTCTCTCAGTGTCAGTGTCGGTCCAGCAGAGTGCTTTCTCCGTTTGTGTTCTTTTTTATCTCTACGCATTTCACCGCTCTACCGAAAATTCTTCTACCACTACCGTACTCCATCTACATTTCTGCACAAGGTTCTAGCACCATGCCAAATATGTCCGAGGAAGAAGAGCAAAGCAAACCAAGCATGCCCAAAAGTAAACCAACCCCTTGGTTGAGACGAGCTGTTTATCATTATGATAGGTGTCAAGTGGAAGTGCAGTGATATATGCAGCTGAGGCATCCTAATAGACCGGTAGACTTGAACCTTGTTCCGACATGACCTGATCAATTCAATCAGGCACTCGCCATCTATTTTCATTTTTCAAATCTTTGACAACACGAAAAAATCATTGTTCAATTATTTGACAACATGAAAAAACCAAAAGCTCTGCCCTTCCTCTCTATCTATCCAAGGGATGGAAGGGCAGAGGCCTTTGGTGTCCCCTCCGGTCAAGAATTGGGGCCTCACAATCACTAGCCAATATGATTTTCTCTCGTGCCTTTATTCGTTCATGGTTCGATATTCTAGTGTTTAAAAGCACTTCTTTGTCTTATATAGTTTGAATATTTTGAAGGTATTTTGACGGAAAACTAGAATTTGACTATATTATTAATAGTCAAGATTGGGCACTTGGGGACATTTTTAGTCACCTATTAATTTTTTATTTAATAAAAACGTTTTAACAGTTTACTAATTTTTAAAATGTGACTGTTAGTTTTAAAAGGTGCATGTTGCCAAAGGTTAAGTCTGTTAATTCTATCAGACACCTAAAAGGGTTTATAAATACCTTATTCCTCTCCAAAGAGAAAATCATCAGAAAAATAATAGTTTTCCATATTTTTCTCTTCCTGCTATATGCAATTCACGAAGTTTGTTCAAGTGAAAATTCGAGTTAATTTCTTATACTCAATTTCAGAGGCTTTGTAGAATCTTAGAGGAATTCTACCATAATCCTTGTAGCAATAAAATTAGGAGGCTTAAATTCCTCAAGGACAGTGACTGCACTATCAAGGCCTAATTATTTCGTCTCATATTTTGTTATTTTTTTTAACAATCTTAAGGAATTTAATCAACACTGCAATTGAGGTTTCTGGTAGTGATTCTGGTTTCAACAAGATGTTTGAAGTGTTCAAACTGAATCGATTTGATGGCTCGAATTTCACCCACTGGAAAGACAAATTGTTGTTCTTTCTCCCAGAGTTGGGAATAACATATCTGCTGAGTTCTAATCTTCTTGCAATGCCAGAACATACTGCTCAAGATTCTGACGAAATTAAGACGGCATACAAAAACGTGAAGATGATGAGGTGCGATGCAGAGGTTTTATTTTAAACTCATTTTATGATCATTTGTATGATTTGTTCCATCCTCACAAATCACCATAATAAATTTGGAAAGCCTTGGAACATAAACATACTGTTGTGAAACAAGGAACGTACAAATTCCTTGGAATGAAATTTTCTAAATTTCAAATGGTAGATGAGAAATCTTTCATGAAACAACTGATGAGTTGCTTGTCTTCATATCTAGACTCAAAGATTTTAAAGACGATGTTTCTGAATCTCTTCAAGTGACTGATGTACTTGCAAATTACCAGCCATTTGGAATGATTATAGGAAGAAATTATTACATTCTTCCGAAGACTTCAATATGGATCAATTGACAAAGCATATTCAGATTGAAGAAGAGTCACGGAAACGTGAAAATAAATATGCTGCGAAAACTAGTTCAAACGTGAATTATGTTGAGTCTAGTAAGGCAAACAATTCTGGAAAATCTAGAAACAAGTCTGGAAGGAAGAGAAAGTTTAAGGCTGTTCCAAAGGAAAATTCTTCTAACATTAAGAAAGGTATGTATTATACATGCGAAAAAATGGGTCATTTTAAGAGAGATTGTTGATTCCGTACGAGATAGAAAAATAAAGAAAATATTGGACAGAAGAGGGTAAATAATATTGAACAACAACAAGCTTCTTCTTCGGATATTTTTCCTATGATTTCTGCTTTTACCAACTTAAATCTGAGTATGGTGACCGAATGCAACATGACAACAACTATGAAATCTGCAGATTGGTAGTATGATTCTGGTGTTACAGTTCATGTATGTAATGGGAAAAGTTTCTTTAAATATTATGAAGTTACAACAAGTGATGAAAAGGTTTTAATGGAAAATCATGATACCTCAAAGGTCTTTGGAAAAGGAACAGTTGAACTATAATTTACTTCGGGAAAGAAGTTGATTTTAATTAATGTTCATCATGTACCTGATGTTAGGAAGAATTTAAGTTTTGCAATTTTATTATGTAAGAAATGCCTCAAAACTGTTATAGAGGTAGAAAATATTATTTTCTCTAAGAATGGTGTATTTGTAGGACAAGACTACTCTTGTGAGGGCATGTTCAAATTAAGTATTAATAAAATTGAAATTTCTGCTTATATAATTGAGTCATCTATTAATTTATGGCATAGTAGACTTTCACATGTTAATTTTTGATATATTAAGTTTATGTCTAAACTAAATTAATTCCTGTTGTTGAGAATAATGATAACAAAAAGTAAAATATGCATACAAGCTAAAAATATTAAGAAATCTTTTCCAAAGAATGAAAGAACAAGTAATTTACTTGAACTTGTGCATTTCGATATATGTGAATTGAATGGCCATTTAACTAAAGTCGAAAATAGATATTTTAGTAATTTTAGATGATCATTCTAGATATACACATGTGAACTTAATGAAAATAAAAGATCAAGCATTTGATATGTTTAAGAATTAAAAAGCATTAATTGAAAATCAATTAGAAAAGAAAATTAAAATCTGACGTAGTGATCGAGGAGGCGAATATCTTTCCAATGTATTTTCTATGTTTTGTGAAGAAAATGGTTTGATTCACCAAGTTAGTGCATTGTATACCCTACAACAAAATGGTCTTGCTGAAAGAAAAAATAGAACGTTGGTAGATATGGTTAATGCAATGCTTTTATATGCAAAATTACCAACGAATTTGTGAGAGGAAGCTTTGTTAACGGCTTGTTTCGTGCACAATAGAGTACCTTCAAAGAAGTTTAAGGTTTCACCATATGAATTATAGAAAGGAAGAAAGCCTAACTTAAATTTTTTAAGGATATGGGGTGCTCTCGTCCAAATCACACTTCTATTAGGGGTTGTGAAACGGCCGATTGCAATAATAATACCCAATTAGGAGTCGGGATCGAATTCACAGGGAGTGTGGATGGGATTAGTGGTATATATTTGGAATATGCGCGTGGAGTATCTAAGTTGCACTTCTACAAATAGTTGTTTTATTTTTACTTCTAAAATTATGCTAAGGATTGCAATTCTAAATTGTAAAACTAGAGAATATTGTTTTTGTTGTTGTTTTCAAAGATGTAAAAGGCATAGGGCAGTAACTTCCACCTAGGTGTTTGCCTAACGGGTTGTAAGCTTTAAAGCGTGTTTTGTTGGTCGGGGTGTACTATAGCAACCAACACTCAAATACTCACTCAATACCTCTCGGTAAGAGAGCGATTTTGCTCATTTTGGCTTTCTCAAGTCCAAATGGGTATGGAACAATACATTGATAAAATGCTCAAGTCGTGTTTTACTATGTCTAGATTCAACTCTTTAATTGGAACTATCAATCTCTTGAATTCATCTCAACTTCTTGTTAGCCAAATTTCCTAGATTGAGTCTCTCTTTTTCAAGAAGAGACTAAGTCAAATACACATGAACTAATATTTGCAACCATTAATTCTATAATTATAAGCAATAACAAGGCTAAATAATACACACCCAATCATAAACATGCCCAAAATCAAACACCCATTAGGTTCACACACTAGTGTTGGGTCACAATCCTGGCTAAAATCTAGCTACTCAAATTGGGTATTGAAGAAAATAAAGAAGAAAAGATGATAAAACTCATATTGCTAAAATCTAGCTACTCTTTGTCTTATATGGTTTGACTTTTGAAGGTGTTTTGGAGGAAAACTAGAATTTGATTATATTATTAATAGTCAAGATTAGGTACTTGGGTACTTTTTTAGTCACCTATTAATTTTTTATTTAATAAAAATATTTTTATAGTTTACTAATTTTGAAAAGGTGACTTTGGTTTTAAAAGGTGTATGTTGGCAAAGGTTGAGTCTGTTAATTCTAACAGACTCCTGAAATGGTTTATAAATGTCTCATTCCGCTCCAAAGCGAAAATCATAAGAAAAACAATAGTTTTTCATATTCTTCTCTTTCTGCTATCTACAATTCACAAAGTTTGTTCTAGTGAAAATTTGCGTTAATTTTTTATACTCGAATTTCAGAGGCTTTGTATAATCAAAAAGAAATTCTACCGTAATTCATGCACCAACGAAATTGGAAGGGTTAAATTCTTTAAGGACAATGACTATACTATCAAAGCTTAATTATTTCGTCTCATATTCTGTTATTTTTTCTAACACCAAATATGTCGAGTTTCTTCCCTAATTAGCTTATAGTTTACTAGTTGGTCTAAGAAAATGACTTTGTTATAATTATTATTAGGAAATCAACAATTTTTCCTTCAATTAACTACCAAGCAAAGACATCATTATGACTCTTCAGAAATGAAAAGGAAAAGTGGGATTTGGATACATCGGTTGTTAGATTAGTTAGTTGAGAGTGAAAGTAATACTCCATCATTTGAGAGGCGAGACTTACATTATTTATAACATATTTTTATAGTTGAAATAATTTAACTCTAAACTTTTTATTATAACATAATTTTGTAACTACAACAATGTCATGGTATATATTTAGTGGCAGAAGTTTAAAAAGTTCTAATTTTTTTCTTCATTAAAATTTCATGTTCGATCAAATACTTTCTATCTGTGGTTTGACCAATGTGTGTGTGCACACGCGTGCATATATATATATATATATATATATATACACATATTTAACAAATATATATGGAGCATATGTTTATATGAAGTTTTTTTGCACCTATTGAATGAAAATCTGAATCCATGATGAAAATCAAGTAAGTCACAAGAAGGTTTATATCATTCTACTCTCGAGAAGTACGTTACTTCAGTTTTCAAATTAAGGAAAACAAATTAAGTACGAGAATAAGGAAATACTTAGGCTCCGTTTGTCCATAATTTTTTTTTCAAAAATGTATTTGTCCATAAAATTTTGCAAGTTTTTTGGAAAATTTTCTAAAAAACTTTCAGATGTTTTTGCCCACTCACAATATTGTAACATTTTTTCAAGTGAAATTCATATCCAAATATAATTTCAAATTCCAAATATTATTTTTCAACTTAACTTCAAATAAATTTTTTTTTACAAAAGATACAATTTTTATGTCCAAACACCTACTAAGAATTTTACTCATAAATTTTATTTTATTAATAATCTAGTGTCAGCACTGAAGAATCGAAGTAAAGAAAAGATTTATAGGGTGTAAAGGGGAGGAAAAAAGTGAGATGATCATGTGGTGGAAAGCCAGAAATGGCAGTGTTTTTTTTTTTTTTTGGTTTCCCACACATTGTCCGGTACCCGCATTGGAGTCCGACTATATCCGGATTCGCGCTGCGTAGGGTCCCATTCGAGGAAAATGCTCCCTACCAAGAATTTTTCCATACTCAGGGCTCGAACTCGAAATCTCTAATTAAAGGAAGAACAGTCTCATTCACTGCACCACGTCCTTTGATAATAGAAAGGGTAGTGTTGAAGTATTAAAGGGTATTTTGGTGCTGAGATCAAGAAATTAAAGTTGGACTTGAGCAGGGGTATCAGATTTGAGGCCTATATATATTCGTGCAATCCAAATTGTCTATCAAAAAGAAAAAAGTAAAGCAACAAAATGATATTTTGTTGGACAGTCGGAGAGGTAGTACTTGGTAACAGCTTTAGCTTACAGTCCCAATATATTTCATTGTACGGCATCTGTTTTAATTTATATGAACTTGTTTGATTGGGCACAAAATTTAAGAATTTTTTTTTTTTTTTTGTAAATTTTAAAGTCAAAAACGAGTCCAGAGTATTTATATGGTTATAAAAACTTCTAATTAAGGATAAAATTAGAAGTTTGAGTTAAATTATTTTTAAATTTAAAAAAAGATCAGTTTTCTAAAATAGACCAAAAAAATAAATAGATTCACGTAAATTAAAACGAGGGAGTAACAAAATTACATGGGCTTCACCTACTCTCCAACCCTAGTTGCATCACTTTAATTCTAAAGGCATTTTTAATACGTGGTGCTGATATCCGTTTATAATACATAATTTTATAGGTGAGAGTCTTTCACACTTTAGGGTGTAAATTAAATTCTTCTTGTGGGATAGAATATTTAATAGAATTATAGAGTATATTTAATTTTGTTTAAAATTTAACTAATGCTTATAATGTACAGTATATCATCACTTTCTTATCAAATGTTATTGAAATACATTATTCTCTTTGTTTTTTCATAAATTCCTATGTCAAGATCTATTAAACACCTTTATATATTTTTCGAATCTGAAATTATTATTAAACTAAAAAATAACTATCATGTCTTACCAAAATTAAAAATCTCCCGTAAGATTATTCTAATAGATTATATGTTTGCCAATTTACTCAATTCATATTAAACATAGCTATCAAAATTTTGTCTATACTTGTTACGTCACATACAAAGTTACAAACATAACAAGTTTTCCCTCCCAACTTCACGAAAAAGTCTCTTAGCTAGCGTTTGGCCATAGATTTCCAAATTTATTTTGAAAAATCTGATTTGGATGAAGTTTGGTTTGAAGATGAAAATGTGTTTGGACATACGTTTTCAAAACATATTTCCCAACTTTATTTTAGAAAAATATGTATAAAATTCCCAAGTTTTGGGATATTGGCCCAAAATCAACAATTGGGGTGATTTTGGAATTTAAAATTTGGGATTTTGCCAAAAGATGGGCAAAGTTTATGACCAAACATGAATTTGCCAAATAACTCCCAAATTAATTTTGGCAAAACTCATAGCCAAACGGGTCCTAAATCCACTTGCTTAGGCTTTTTATTTTATTTTTATGTATATTTATCGTTTCAGACTGTGGTAGCAGCAGTTTCGGATCCGTGTCCGTGGTCCAATTTGTGGATTTCTGCAGATTGCGTTAATGGACCATTTGCCATTACTCCTTTTGCTCATCTTATGTACAATCTATTTTTCATCTTGTTAATAATAGTAAGCAATCCTATCCTTAGTTTCTTCAGCTTTCTGAATGATATTTTTAGAAAGAAAAAAAAAAGACAGGCCTGAAAATAGAAGATTTTGCTAAGAGAAAAAGACGAGACTAAAAATGAGTAGATGACTGTAGAAGATCTTCTCATACTGATGAGAATCTTAGACTTTGTGGGGGACTAGAAAGAATAATTGTGGGGCTGTGGCCGTGCCCTAGCGGCCTTAGCCGGATTTAGAATTTAAGTTTTTTATGGGTTCAGCCCGTAAAATTTTTAGCATTGAACTGTTATAATTTTAAAATTATAAGTTCATATTGCTATATATAACAATATTAATGAATTTTTACGTATAAATTTATGATCCGTGCCAAAGTGCTAGATTCCGTTGCATCCGTATACCGATATCATGCATCCGCCTCCGCTAGTGGCTGCCTCTTTGGCAACACATATCAATGTAACTTTTGAG
This sequence comes from Nicotiana paniculata, assembly GCA_005239505.1. Taxonomy (NCBI): domain Eukaryota; kingdom Viridiplantae; phylum Streptophyta; class Magnoliopsida; order Solanales; family Solanaceae; genus Nicotiana; species Nicotiana paniculata. Next base: position 12,109 of record ML343084.1, on the reverse strand, counting down.
AACTGAGTGTGGGCACATTCTTTTACTACTCCATCCGTTTACTTTTACTTGCCTGCATGATTTTGTACGTCCTTTAAGAAATAACAAATAAAATACATAATTGATCATAATACCCATATTAATTGGTGTATAATCTTAATCAAAGGCGGACTTACCTTGCCTCTTGAGGGGTTATGAGACCCCGTTAGTTTCACCAGAAACCATGTATATATATTTTATATATATTTGTAAATACAGTTAGGACCCCTTAAATAATTTACGTGTGTCCCCAAACACAAAAGCTTGACCGGAAGAATGGTTGAGTAGAGTGTTTTAGTTTCCTCCCTTTAGTGGTTGACGTGGGATTCGAAACTCATATTTAGCTTTTACTCCTTTCTATAACATCAGTTTTTCCCCCCTAAAATCTGTTTTAGTTTAATACTAGTATATACTTGTCAACTTAATTAATTTTATTCTCTTTGTAAATATCACCCTTCAAATCAAAAACTTCACATTACAACTTATTGCTCCACAATGAAAAAATATAAATATTTTCTGTCACAACCTTCTTCAACAATCACTTTAATAAAGTAGTGGGCATCGTCAACTCTGACTCCACGATAGCAACTGAGAGTTTGAGACTCTTCTTCAAATACTTGACTATTAATACACCCTTAATCTTGATTTTTTTGTGTAAGTTTTTGATAATTTTAAAGTTTGAACACCCTTTTGATCATTGACTCCTTTTTAATTAAGAAAAAATTAAAAATTTTAAAGTTTGAAATAGGCTTAAATCAAACACCTTTCCTTCCCGTAGTACCTATTTTGCGAAAAATCTCTCTCTGTTTGATGCTTTTTCTTTCTTTAGAATTTTTTTTAATACTTAGATGATAAGTTATCGACCATAATTATTAAGTTTTTAAAGAGTTGCACGCCAAATTTTATCACTAGTAATTAGCATCTAGGTGCACGTCGATTTTATCACTAGTAATTAACATAAAGTAGTGCCCCCGTAGTGTTCAAATACAGGATACGCCTCTGGTCTTAATGAATTTAAAAAATAATTTGGAATGAGTAATTAATGCTAAGGGCAAAACAAGAAAAATAATTATTTCTCTCTTGATATGCAAAAAGTATTAAGTAAAAATAAAAATTTATTTTTAGATTACTTGACAGTTAAAGTGAATGGAGGGAGTATATAGATAAATGACAAGAAAATACATGGTTTTGAGTACGACTTCATATCATTTTATATCTGAGTTGTGGGAGATTATATATGCTTATACACATTATGTTCCTACTATGTGTAGGAATGAGTTTAACAAAAATTAAATAATTTGATGCCAAAAAAAGAAAAAAGAATTGAGTGGCAAGAGCTGGTAGCGTGCCATAATTGGCACCTCACAGGAAAGGAAGGCACGCCATGGCCTTGAATATGGATCGCAACCAGTGAAGTATGGCACTTTAACATCGTCCCTTACGCGAGAAAAAGGAATGAACTGGGAGTGCACCTAGGTGTCCCGCATCGTGTGACCCAACTTTCCTTTTCGAACTTAGGAGTATTAAGTTATGTCCCGTATAAACCCTAATTGATAAATATATCTTAACACATCCTTTCGGAAGGGAGAAATGTTGAGAAAGACAACACTTTAGGAAGCAAGCATACGCTAGGAGCAAAGAGGATGATTCAGCCACGAGTTTTTCCTTTTTTCTTCTTAGTTTTTATTGTTGGTTATGGGTCCTAGTATTGTATTCATACATATTATTGTGAGTTGCTAATTTGATTATCTAGGGTTTTGATGGAATCTCTTGGAGCATGACTTTTTGTTACATTTAATATAATTTTGCTGTTCGAAATTTCTACTTGCTCAACTACATGTTTATTTTTGTTGGTTGAAGGACTCTCAGTTGACTGTATCTATTTATTATATATTGCTTGTGAAAGAGTACATATTTAGGGGGTTGTTGAACAACGTCACTCCTAACCTGTAATGTGAGGAATCGATATGGCGAGTTTAAAGGTGGATTTAAAAATAACAAAATCTTGACGTGGTCATAGTGAGCGGTAAGATAGTACCAACTAGCATACTTTGAGAGAATATATGTAGTAAATTATTGTAATTGATCGGTAAAGATTACGTCACCTGAAATGTTTACGACAGTAGAGAATACGTAGTCAAAATTATAGGAGACGTAGCGGAAATGATTCCAACAATTAAAATATTCATAACTCTAGGCCTCCTTAATCTTGTCTCCAACTTCATTCCTGTTAGTTAATAATTTACTGCTTTCTAAATATTTGTAAGAGTCACAATCTTTACAATTCAAATATTATATGAATTTGTTTTCTTAGTGATAAGTGATAACAACGGTTGTGACAAAATTTTAATTTTCTTTGGAATTCGACTTCAGACTTTTAATCCGGATTATGTTTATATCGATCGCTTAATCCTTTTATAAGTCATAGTTGAACTTAATCATGTATTTACTTCAAACTACGTACAATAACAATCACGCTTTAGTTCTATAGTTGTTAGAATTGACGACCATAACAATTTTCAAAATTCTTTCCCTTCATTTGGATCCATTTTATTCTAATTCTTATACAATGAGTTTTATATATTTTCAACTCACATTCAAACTCTAAACATGCTTATGATCGGTGGCGGATTCAGAATTTTGTGCAAGTGAATTTAATCTTAAAAGTATATAATCTTTAGTCGTAAAATAAGTAGTTGTCAAGTGAGTTCAAATAAAATATTTATATAAAATTTATGCAGCTTTAATCCTAATTTATATACATTATTATTTTCTGATAAAGCAGATTTAGTTGAACCTGCTTACCACCACGTGCATCCGCCACCGCTTATGACATGCATTCATTCAATGGATCCAAATATACTCGCACCAATATGACTAGTTTGGGGCATGCTACTACTTTATTTTACTAACAGAAGTGCAATTGAATTGATTTAATTAAATATAAACCGCAATTCTTTCAAAATTATTTTTCCGAAATTGTATTTGACAAAATTATTTTTATAAAAAGTAGATTATGCAAGATTGGCGAAACAAACTTTGTCATTGCTTATAATTATTTCTTTAACAAGTTTGATCAAACACCTTAATTCCGTAAAATAAGTGAAGTTGTACTTTTTTAAAATAAGTACTTCTAGGAATTAGCTTAAAACAAATAATATCACAATCATGTTATTACTGTTTTTCGATTATTTTATCCCAATAATACATAAGCGTACGAACATGACTAACCCTAATCTTAACTAATTGACAGCAACAATATAAAACTTTTATTTCATTGTGTTACATTTTTTTCTGCTAAATTAGTATAATTTCTGACATACTGCTGGTTTTTATTTGAGAAAACTTCTCTCAATTTAACTTTTGATCCACCTCATCTGCTGTAATTTTAACACTTTCAACCATCACAATGTCACACTTACAAATTCATACATACGAAAATCTAGATAAAACATGATCAAATTATTTATCAAGACCTTCTCTTGTATATTATTAAGCCCTCGTTTGGTCATAGTTTTTGTCAAATTTTTTCTATTTTTTTTTATTGGCAAATACCTGTTTATTTACAGATTTTATTCATATTTTGACAAATTTTCAAATCCCAAAACCGAACTCCCAAAACCAGTTCAAGAACTATTTTTGGCCCAAAATATTACCATTTGGTTTTCTAAAAAATTTCAAAATTTGCCTAACTTTTGTATTTTATAAAAAAGATCACCTTCTGTTATTATGGCTCAACTAATCCATATCTACCCACTTTTTCATCATTCATCTCACGAGGTTTTTTCTTTCTCTATAAATAGGAAAAAAATTTCGTCAAAGTTGTTGTGTCAATCTGTGCATCCACCGCAAAGATAAAATTTGAAGGTAATTTACTAAAATCCGCTAATGTTTGTATAAATTTTCTTCAGATTTGTTTCGCTTGTTTTGTATGAACTTTCTTCAAGTTTGTTTTGCTTGTTTTGTATGAATTTTCTTCAGAGTTATTGGATAATTTTTAAAATTTATGAGTATAACTCACATTTCATATTTAAAAAAAAAAAAAGTATGTTTTGAAAAATTATTTCCAAACAAATTATCATCTTCAAACTTTAACTTCATCCAAATCAAATATTTAAAAATAAATTTAAAAACCTATTGCTAAATACTAGCTAAATATATTTTGCAGCATTATTCTGAGGAAGTAAGGGTTGGGACTCGGGAGGTTTGGCGCAGTAGAGCCCCCCTGTATCGAAACGTGTCCTGGCAGAGGCACTTTTTCATCTATACGTCATTCTCATATAAATCATATGGGACCATATCTGGATTTCGCTTTTTTTTTCTGGGATTGTCTCTCAACATGATTATTTTTTTTTCTGACTTTTATTGACCGGAAAATTTTAAAAAGAAAATAAATATTTTTGAAGGTAAACACGTCATAAATATTTATGTTATTATAAATAACCTCTTTAACGGTAAAATAAATAATAATTTTTATTTTAAATAAAAAGATATTTTTCATTTTTTATAGATAGGCTAAACAGAAAGATATACTATTACGTAATTGAAATAGATTGTGCGATATAATAAGACAGGAGTAATAAAATATTAAATGAACATTTACTCCACTTTATTTATACTTTTAATGTTGGAAATCCCACGGACGCACGTGACTGGCGCTAATAGAAGTCAGATTTCACGTTATAGATCAAAAGCCCTAATACACGGCGCATAAGTCTTACGAATTTTCAAATCGATAATATCCTTAAAATGTTTAAAAATATTATGTTAAGAGATAATTAGAGTATGAAAACCACAAATTATAATAAAACCTGTATAAAATTCGAAAAATAAATAAATTGGTTTACTAGTTATTATAACATATGTACATAATAATATTCTGTTACCAAATTAATTATAGAAGGAAATGTTATACGTCTTAAGCAGTAGTCTTTTCTCTTTTCGTCTAACTGGCTTGCACCTTGGATAGTTTCCCTAGGCATAAAGCAACGTTATGAACAAATATCTCATTTACCAAATGTGTTGCATCTATACTCGTTTTTTGTGTCACGTTTTAACTTGTGTTTGTTTTATAAAAAAATTATAAGTGTACCCACTTTTTCGCATAACTTCAGCATACGGGGCTGAAGTAGCAAATGCAATCACGCAAAACTTCAGCATTCTAGTAGACGGGCCTAAAGTAGCAAGTGTGCTGAACCAAGTGTGCTGAAGTTTTTGTTTGTAATTGATGAACTTAAGCATAGTAACTGAAGTTTTGTTCTCTATTTGCTGAAGTTTTTGTTTAACTTGTGCATGTCTAACGCAAAACTTTTGTTTGTAATTGCTGGAGTTTTTGTTTTTGTAACTAGCGAACTTCTGCTCTAGAGCTGAAATTTTTGTTTTTGTAACTGGTGAACCTAGAGCTGAAGTTTTTGTTTCGTAACTGGCGAACTTCAGCTCTAGAGCTGAAGTAGCTGAAGTTTTGTTCTCTATTTGCTGAAGTTTTTGTTTAAATTGTGTGTGTCTTAACGCAAAGCTTTTGTTTGTAATTGCTGAAGTTTTTATTTTTGTAACTGGCGAACTTCAGCTCTAGAGCTGAAGTTTTTGTTTTGTAACTGGCGAATTTCAGCTCTAGAGCTGAAGTTTTTCTTTTTGTAACTAGCTAGAGCTGAAGTTTTTGTTTTGTAACTGGCGAACTTCAGCTCTGATAAACATATTTATGACAATCATCCCATGAACTGAAGTTCCATAGCAGCACCAACAACAACAGAAGAAATAAGAAGAAGAAGAAGAAGAAAACGAAGGAGGAGAAGGACGAGGAGAAAGGGGGCTGAAGTTATTTAAAAAGTAGGTACAAGTTAAAAGTTCTAAAAAAAATGGATATAGGTTAAATGGGGACGACCAAATAGGTCACCCCATACAATTTACTACACAAAACTATAGTCTTCCATTGTTCTCAGTTTTATTTTTTTGGGTCATAAGGGTTATATAATATTAAGTAAGGAAAAGTTACAGGGGGTGCCCTAGGCACTGTGGTTATTGAGTAGTAGTCCATGCATGGACTCATGAGGGGCTCTTCCATAAAGCAAGTAAAGCAACTGCTTTAGGCCCCATATTTGTAGATGCCTCATTTTTTGTTATACTTAATAGGCTATGTATAAGTTTAAAAAAAGGTTTTATGAAGTGAAAAAGTTTGATTTTTTTCTTTAATAAATATAGAGAAGAAGAATTTGCAACTGCTAAAATGTCTGCCAAGAAAATTGCACTTGAAATGAATATTGATCCCGAATTTCGTAAGAAACGTGTGATATAAAAGAAGAAATAATTTGATGAAGAACAATCAAATATTTTGATAATAAATCTCAAAATCTTTCGAAGAGTCCTTTGAAGTTGATTACTTTTATACATTGTAGACAAGGCTATTTTTTCACTTCAAAAATAGATTTGAACAATTCGAAGCATCTGAAAATATTTTGATTTTCTATTTAACGGTAAAAATTAAGATAACTAGATGATGAAAAGTTGAAAAGAATATTGTCTTAATCTTGAACGTTCCTTAAAGCATAATAATCAATTCGATATTAATGATTTAGATTTATTTTCCGAACTAAAAGTATGAAGGAAAATACTACAATTACAAGATAACAAATTAATCGGTACACTCGGTAAAATAAAAAGATTTGATTCTTTTTCAAATGCCTTTATTGCTTATGGAATTATATTAATAACTTTAGTTACCGTCGCTTCAACAGAAATAAGTTTTTAAAATTAAAATTGATAAAATGTTATCTAAGATTAATAATGTCTTAAAAAAGGTTAAATTTATTAGCTATATTGTCAATTAAAAAAGGCTTATTAGGAGTTATTGATTTAAAAGATATTAATAGCTTTGTATCTAAGAAAAGCTAGAAAAATAAACTTTAAATAAATAAATATTTTTTTGTTAAAAAAAATTAAGGCCCCTCGTAAAGTTTGGTTTTAGGCCATAAAACTCGTCGGGCCGCCCTTGCATGGACTTTGTACTAACTACTACTAGTTTGGAGACTAGGATCCATCTGGGAATCATGACAAAAACCTGTAGTATCTGGTCTAGTAGCACTATTACGAGCAGTATTACAAGCATTAGGGCAAAAAGGTTTTTGGTGTACAAGGGGGGTGGGGTAACAAACTATGCTTAACTAGTCTTTGCCTTGTACTTCTTGCTTGATTTGCCACAAACTCCTCTAGAGCAAAAGGTGGAGTTTTGTCAAAAATTTGAGTGTTGCTTCCATTAGGTAACTTGGAACCAAATTTTGCTAAAGTATCAGCGACCATATTCGTCTCCCTGTAAGTATGGCTAATGATGGGATCACCCAGTAGCCTGAGTAACAAACTGCAATCATAATTAAATGAGTATAATGTGGGTTATCTTTTTGTAGTAATGTGGTTACCTTTTTGACATCAATATTGATTTCAAACGGTTGATAGCCGTATTTCAGTGATAGGCGTAGACCATAGAGTAAGGTTGTAAGTTCTGTCTGGATGCTATTGGCATTTGCGATGTTACCAGAATAACCTATTTTCCATGCTCCAGTGTACGATCGTATAACTCCACCAATACCATTGGCACCTATTTTTTGAGAAGCTGCCCTGTCAGTGTTTAGTATATAGTAAGTTGGCGTTGGGGGTTCCATTTGACGTAGAGGGGTGTTAAAGGCTTGCATGATGGTGTTGCGTTTGAGAGGAAGTAAAATTCTGATGCACGTTGTATGGTTGTTGGATATATTATTGTTTCGGCTGAGCCAAATACCCTATAGTATGAACGGTATAAGAGTGGTGAGAGAAATATTGTATGGAGTGGTTTTGGGTAGTTTCTTAATGAGGTGAGAAATTTGTTCGAAAAAATGGGTGTGTGATTGTCTTAGGTGGTGTGTATAGCTGTGGACACATGATTGGTTGGCAGTCTTTGATGGCTACATAGCCAGAGAAAATGTGTTAATTTAGGCGGCAAATGGAGTTTTCATAAGAGTCTGGAACCCAATTAGGCTAAAATTAGACAAATCGACAATAATAAGTCAAAAAAAAAAGATAGGACCGAACTATGTATAACGCCACACTATGTGGCGCTATACACTAACGGTAACTGTGCCGTTAGTGTATAGCGCCACATAGTGTGGCGTTATACATACTCAAATTTCTGACAGGGTATAAAGCCATAGTGCCCGGCGTTATACATCTTTTCTGTATAGTTCCTTGTACTGTGGCGCTATACCTGTTTCCTGGGCCCACCAGTAATTCAAAAAGCGTATAGTGCTTACTGCTTTGGCGCTATACAATTAAAAAAAAAATTCTCTGGCCAGCCATTCTATATAAAGCGGTTAGAATTGCATTTCATTCAATCACAAAAAAATTTCAACTCTTGGTCAATCGTTTATTGTTGTTAAAATTGTCAAGCATTTTTTTATTATGTCTGAAAAGCGTAGAATAAGAGTTTCATTATTTTGGGGGGTGAGGTTGTGATGGAGAATAACTCTGTGGGCTACAATTTACCTGCTCAGTGTCATGTTAAATTTCCACTAACCATGGAGTGCGATAAATTGATATCGTTGTTATGCAAAAAAATGGGTGTGAGCAAACGTTCAGTGTTACTTAAAGTAACCGGACGATATCCGTATTCTGTCACTCCGCAAGGGGTTGCTTTTTACTCGGAGTTTAACATCGACGATGATGAAACTTTGAGTGATTTTTTGAGGACTCCGAATGAATGCCGGGAATTTCTTTTAATCACAATGTTGGAGATGTACGTGAAGGTTGTAGACGTTCCAAAAAACGAGGTTGTGCGTAGTAGAGATACCCCCCAGTCATCGGGTGGTTATTCTGGAGCAGTTTTTGCCGGACATGTTCCGGATGAAAGACTTTTCTTTGATTTAAACTTATCACCGCCGGGGAATGAGGAGGGAGAAAATAATTTCTATCCTGCTTTCCAACATTCACAAGACGAATGGTAAATTTATGATTTGATTTCTGTTAATTATATATATTTTTAGTGTATTGAATTTGTATCAACGCTCATATATTAAATAGGGGGTACCGACCAGATATGAATTTTACAAGTGGCCCATCCGGTAGTCATCACCCAATTAAAAATGCCCATCATGGAATTTCATCACATTACGACTTGTAAGTGAGTTATATAGCTATATGAAAAGTATTTATTAATTTCAGTAGCTTATATTATTTTTGGTTGTGCAGTGAAAACGAGCAAGTTGAACCACCCGTACTTACTCAATTTTCCCAAAAATGACGTATTACATAGGGATCTGGCTGATGCACAGAGTGAGGAACATAATAGTGATTAAGACAATAATGTCGATGAATCCGGAGACGAGACACCCTTTCCTCGTGAGGATGGTGATGATGAGGATGAGGGGGAAGGACCAGATTTGAAGAGACCCCCCCTAGACGAAGAGTGTACGAGTCCGAAGTGTCGTTTCATTCAAGGGAGATTCCTTACATTGATAAGTTGCCAAGAATGCGGGATGTGGAAGCTCTCTCCAGGGATTTTGATGAAATCCGGGCAGCAATGTGGGATGAGTCTAGACCAACGGTGCTTGCAAAGGGGATGCTTTTCCCCGATAAAGCGCACGTAAGTAGGGCTTGTAAAATGAACAACGTAAAAGAGTGTCGTGAGATGCAGGTAACTGAGTCAAGTTCAGATGTATACAAGGTTGTTTTCCGCAGGTGGTTTTGGCCATGTCCTTGGATGTTGCGTGCGTCCAAGAAGAAGACAGTTTTGGCCATGTCCTTGGATGTTGCGTGCGTCCAAGAAGAAGACAGGTATGTGGAAAGTGGGTAAATACATTCCCATCCACACATGTGAAATGGACACATTCAACGGTAATCACTTCAACTTGGATATTGACTTAATTTCTCTTATACTTATTCCGCACATCGAAGTGTCCATAAGGTATAAAATCAAAGAGTGCATTACATCAGTCCACCGGGAATATGGACATACCATTACGAGAAGAAAGGCATTTCTTGGGCGCAAACGAGCATTTGAAATTGTCTACGATAACTCGGATAAGTCTTTTGCAGGTCTACCAAAGTACATGGCCGCACTGCAGCACTTTAATCCCGGAACAGTCGTTGAATGGAAGCTTGAGCGGTGTTCGGGAACACCAGAATACATATTCAATTACGTTTTTTGGGCGTTTAAGCCAGCAATTGATGGTTTTTCTCACTGCCGGCCCGTAATATCCATAGACAGAACTCATATCTATGGAAAGTATGATATCAAGATTTTGATAGCCGTGGCAGTGGATGCTAATGGCCAGATATTTCCTCTGGATTTTGCTGTATGTGCCAATGAAAGCACAGAGACGTGGACGCTATTTTTGAACCACCTGAAAGAGCACGTTGTGAAACAATGTTCAGGTATTTGTCTAACATCTTATCGTCATGGTGGTATATTAAGTTCTGCGAACAACTTGCCTGCATGGCAAGAGCCTTATGCGTACCACCGTTACTGTGTGAGGCAGTTTAAGTCCAATTTCCAGAAGGTATATCCCAAGAAGGATCTACATGATTTGATGCGGATGGCAGCAATGGACCACCAACAACACAAATTCCGGAGACATATGGAATCTATTAGGCAAGAAGACGAGGCATCCTATTGTTGGCTAATGCGACATAACCCTGAAAAGTGGAATTTGCATGCGGATGGTGGTAGATGATGGGGAGTTCTTACTACAAACGTGTCAGAGTCCTTCAACGGGTTATTGAAGTCGGCAAGAGGATTGCCCGTCACAGCCATGGTGCGAATGTCGTTCAAGCAGATGGCGGAGAGGTTTGTTGAACGGTCTGCAGCTGCAACTGAATTGATGGAAAGGGGTGTTGAATTTATGCCAGTGCCGATGCAGAGATTTGAGAAATACAGACGGCGATCACATTGGCATTCATTTTTGCAGTATGATAACGAAAGAAATGTTTTTGAAGTTCGCGCCGCTATCCATCAAAATCGGGGGAATAATGTACATATTGTAAATGAATCATCAAGGCTATGCTCTTGTGGAAAATGGTCCATATACCACATGCCTTGCTCACATGCCATCAAGTGATTTCAACGTATTAGTTTTGGGGAGACCAACTATGTTGATTAACAATATAGTGTTGCCAAGTACCTAAACACTTATAGTGGTCAGTTGCAACCAGTGGGTGCTGGGCATTATTGGCCTCCGGAACCATTTAAAATGGTGTGTAACAAGTCATATTTGCGTAAAATACAGGTGCAAAAGAGAACGCGCATACGGAATTAAATGGATGTTAGTGACACCGTTTATTCGCGCAAATGTGGTATGTGCTCGCAAACAGGGCACAACCGACGTAAATGTCCTTCAGCTGGTTTGGGTGGCAAAACTAATCGTGGAGGGTGTTCTTCTAGTGTACCAAACTACCCTTGAGTTGATGTTGTAATAATTTCATGTCTATGTATATGTTCCAAGATTTATTAAATAAAACTATGCTTGTTAATTATGATTTGTACTTTCCCATATTACCGATTTAAATTATATACAAATAAAATTATATGTATATTTAACACAGTTAAATATTGTTGTTAATGTAAATAAAAATATTATTTGCACCAAATGCAAAAAAAAGTCAAAGAAGGCNTCCTGTCAACATCATCAAATTTAAGACGCAAAATATAGCGTCGTTGGATAGTACGTTATGTATTTAGCGCGACTTACCACTACGTTATGTGTGTGTTGTCTTGTCTAACTGAAAAAGCTGAACAACTGACATAAAGTCGTACTGTCAACATCATCAAATTTAAGACACAAAAAATAGCGTCGTTGGATAATACATTATGTATTTAGCGCGACTTACCACTACGTTATGTGTGTGTTGTCTCGCGTAAAAATAACGGACTCGTTCCAGTTAATTTGTGTGCTAAAAATTTACTAAAAACAAATATTTCATTTAAAAGTAAGGTTTTTTTATTAAAAGCAAATATTTTACAAATGGCTCAACCTCTTCGTGCACCAAAATGCAATTGTGGAAAGCATGCTTGATGCAATTTTGTTGGGACGGTGGTGAATGTGGACGTCGTTACTGGCATTGTTTGAATCAG
>ML343082.1:38388-78981 GCA_005239505.1 Nicotiana paniculata | reverse complement strand
ATATATATATATATATATATATATATATATATATATATATATATATATATACACACACACTGCTGCAGCGTGCATCCCGATCCATAACTATCTTCACATGCTCGGCTCTCGGCTTCACTTAGTCATCCCCACAAGCCCCTCGGGAAACTCATCTCAACTCATGGGACTCAGCCCCAAAATACCTTTCAGAGTCTCAAAACATGTGATAACAGTGAAAATAACAACAAGTAGAAAACATGGCTGAGTTCATAATTGTTCTATCAGGATAGTGTGAGAATAGTGTAAAAGTACCTCTGAGGGTCTAACAGGTCAGCCCAAGGCCCCAAACATGGCTCACAGCCAGCCCATAAATAAGTATAAATTTCCAAAATACAGGATGTCGTAAGGTTTCAAATCGAATACGCGGCTTAATAGTCGCTACGGGACCGACCAAGTCACAATCCCTGTCGGAACACGCCCACACGCTCGTCACCTAGCATGTGTGTCACCTCATTTACCAAAACAATATAAAATACCGGTTTCATACCCTCAGTTCTAGAGTTACAATCGTTACTTACCTCAAAACAGCCCAAAAGCTACTATGTGATGCTCTTGCCCCTCGAATTGGCTCCCAAATGCTCCGAGTCTATCACAAATTAGATCAATAACATCAAAATATGCTAGGGAGATGAACTGTCACGACTCCAAATTCTAAGTCGGCCGTCATGGCGCCTATCATGGAACTAGGCTAGGAAACCATTTCAGATTATCAATATATACCATAATTTCCCCATAGTTTAGCAGATTTTAAAAATATCGGAAAGAGATAAACAAAGACACACTTTCCAAAACCTGGAGTCAACTATCATGATCATCTAAGACTGAAAATACAATGTACAACAATGACTTGCTACAACAAAAGTCTGAGGTACAAAAGACCAAAAGAAACTATATTCTGAGGGAAGGAAAGGAGGTGAGCTGGGGACGCTGAGGAACTACCTCAATCCTTGGACAACTCCAAGCTCGTCCGAAAATCAACTAGTGAGATGGTCCGGTACCTGGATCTGCACACAGAGGTGCAGGGAGTAACGTGAGTACGCCAACTCAGTAAGTAATCAATGTAACTAAAAACTTAAGTGTAGTGACGAGCAATTTAAATCATGTAAATCCGTATAATGAATAACAGTGGAAATGAATAAATCAAGTCAGAAATCTACAATTCCGAATATTTCATAAAAACTCCGATTTTCATTTAAAGATCTCGTAGGAGAACTTTTATCCAACATTTATTATCATAGGCTCAGTGTAAAGAAGGGTGAAGAACAGCATTTTCATAAAAATATAAGCCCCTCGGGCACAGTGTCACTCACACTAAAGCCTCTCGGGCAAGCCTCTCAGTCACTCGTGACCCCATTATCAGTATCTCATGCTCTCACTTAACACCCGTACTCAGTAAGTACCATGAACACACACAACTGCTGCGGCGGGCAGACCGCTCCACTACATTTATACATACATATATATTTATACTGCTACAGCGTGCAACCCGATCCATATATATAACATATATTGCTGCGGCGTGCAGCCCGACCAATATGTATATTGTTGCGGCGTGCAGCCCGATCCATATATAACATATATTGTTGCGGCATGCAGCCCGATCCATATATATATAATCTTTATTGCTACGGCATGCATCCCGACCCACATATAATATATAACACATATATTGCTAGGGCGTGCAACCCGTCTCATAACTATCCCCACATACTCGGCGCTCAGCCTAACACATATATACTGTTGCGGCGTGCAGCCCGATCCATAGCTATCCTCACCTACTCGGCTCTCGTCCTGACTCAGTCACCCTCACAAGCCCCACTTGGGCAATTCATCTCAACTCACGGGTCTCAGCCCAAAATACTTTTCAGATTTTTCAAAGCAGTGTGATAACAGTGAAAATAACAAAAAGTCGAAAACATGACTGAGTTCACAATTTTTCTATCAGAATAGTGTAAGAATAGTGCAAAAGTACCCCTGAGGGTCTAAATAGGTCGGCATGAGGCCCCAAACATGGCTCACATCCCATAAACACGTTAAAATTTCTAAAATTCCGGATATCATAAGGTTTCAAATCGAATACGTGGCTTAATAGTCACTACAGGACGAACCAAGTCACAATCCCTATCGGTGCACGCCCCCACGCTCGTCACCTAGCATGTGTGTGACCTCATTTATCAACACAATATCAATAACAGGGTGTCATACCCTCGGGTTTAGAGTTACAATCGTTACTTACCTCAAAGTAGTCCAAAAGCTACTCTGCGATGCGCTTGCCCCTCGAAATGGCTCCTAAAATCTAATCAAAATAAGATTAACATCATCAATATACGCTAACAGAACAAGACCCAATCGAAAGATATAAAGTTTAACACAATTCTCGAAATTTGGCCAAAACCTGAGCCCCGGGCCCACGTCTCGGAATTCTATAAAATTTACATCACTAGAATCCTCATCCTCCCACGATTCTATACATACCAAAAACTCCACAATCGGACCATAATTGCCCACTCAAATCACCAAAAGAAGTTCCAATCTTCCTCCCCATTTTTCCCAACTTTTTCCACTTTAATTCTTCAAATTACAAGCCTAATCCGTACCAAAATAGCATAGAAACGAGTTTTATAACCCGGGAATTTACCTCCACTGAAGACCCTCGAATTCTTTCTTCAATTTCTCTCAAATAAGCTCCAACCGCATGCAACAATGGAAGAATAACCAAAATTTCGCGGAGGCACTCTTTTATACTATTCTGCCCAGTTAATCTGCACATGCGGACACGCACCTGCGGTCCCAGGTGCGCACCTGCGAAAACACACTAACAGTCCAATTCTCGCACATGCGGTCCCTTTTCCGCACTTGCGTCCTCGTAGGTGCAGCCAACTCTTCGCACTTGCGGACTCCTCCTGCCTTGCCTCTTTTCGCACCTGCGCATGGAACTTCGCACCTGCGGCTGCTCATCCGCAGGTGCGGCCACACCAACAGCTTAACACCAGTAGCTATTTGCTACAAATTTCCTAAGTTCAAACCTCCACCAACCATCCGAAATCAATCCCGATCTCCTCGAGGCCCCAACCAAACATACCAACACACCTTATAGCATAATTCAAACTTAGTCGAGCCTTCGAAACACCAAAAACAACATGAAAACACCAAAATTACATCAAATTCAAACCTATGAACTTTGAAACTTCTAAATTTCGCCAATGATGCTGAACCAACCAAAACACATCTGATTGACCTGAAAATTTGCACACATATCAAAAATGACATTATGAACCTGCTCCAGAATTCCGACCCCTATAGCCTATTTTCCACTGTCGACCGAAAATCGCCAAAAACTAACTTTCGCAAATTCAAGCCTAATTTCACCGGACATCAAAAGTTCATTCTGAACACACTCATAAGTCCCAAATCACCTAGCGAAGCTATCCGAGCCTTAAAATCCGCATTCCGAGGTCGTTTACCAATAAGTCAACTCTCAGTTTGACTTTCAACCTGTTAGGCTACTTTAAGAGGCTAAGTACCTCTATTCTCACCACAAACACTCTGAACCCAAAGCATCCGACCCAACACAACTTAAATAGGCTAAGCAATATAATGAAGCAAAAAATGGGGGAAACGGGCTAATCTCACGAAATGACCGGCCGGGTCGTTACATGAACCCCAATCGAAAACTATCAAAATTAGGCACAATTTTCAAAATTGTCCAAACTCGAGACTCGAGCCCATGTCTCGGAATTCGATAAAAATTACATCTCAAGAATCTTCATCCTTTGCCGATTTTACACATATAATGCATCATAATCCGACCACAAACAACCCCTAAATTCCTTAATTATAAGTCTCAATTTTCCAAGCCCTAAACCCCCAATTTATGCCATTTAATCTACTAATTCCAAGTCTAATCTGTCATATAACAACATAGAATCGAGTTTATAGTTCGAGAAACTTACCTCCACTGAAGACCCTCGAAATCCTCCTCCAAATTGCTCTCAAAATGACTCAACCTGCATGCAAAAGAGAAGAAAAATGCCAAAATTTCGCGGAGGCACATATTTATACTTCCTGCCCAGTATATCCGCACCTGCTGAATATTTTTCGCACCTGCAAAAAATCACTTAAAGTCCAAACTCCGCACCTGCGACTCCATTTCCGCACCTGCGACTCCGCAGGTGCGGTCCCACGTCCGCATCTGCGGTCCCTCACTGAGCTGCCCAAATTATGCATTTGTGGATTCCTTTCCGCTTCTAGGGGCCCGCACTTGCGGTTCCCCATCCACAGGTGTGGTCACACCAGTAAAATGGCACCAGCAGCAGTTTTGCTGCAATTTCCTAAGTCCAAACCTCCGTTAACCATCAGAAATCAATCCCGAGCCCCTGGGGACCCCAAAAATACATACCAACACATCCCATAACTTCAGTAAAACTTATTCGAGCCTTCGAAAAACCAAAAACAACGCAAAAACACCAATATCACATCAAATTCAAGCCTATGAACTTTGAAACTTCTAAATTTCACCAATGATGCTGAAACCATCCAAAACACATCCAATTGACCTAAAAATTTGCACACATATCAAAAATGACATTATGAACCTGCTCCAACTTCCGGAACTCCATTCCGACCCCGATAGGCTATTTTCTCCTGCCGACCGAAAATCGCCAAAAACTAACTTTTGCCAATTCAAGCCTTATTCTACACCGGACATCAAAACTTCATTCCGAACACTCTCCTAAGTCCCAAATAACCTAACCAATCTATCGGAGCCATGAAATCCACATTCTGAGGTCGTTTACCAACAAGTCAACTCCTAGTTGACTTTTCCAATTATTGAGCTAATTAAGAGACTAAGTGTCTCTGTTCTCATCACGACCACTCCGAACCCGAACCAATCGACCCAACACAACATAAATAGGCTAATAAACATATGATAAAGCAGAAATGGGAGAAATGGGGTAAATCTAATGGAACGATCGGCCGAGTCGTTACAGATCTTCAAAAAAGTAATAGATGTAGCTTCAACAAGAATTCTTATGAACCCCTACAGTGTAATAGCAATGCGACTTACCATTCTAAGCGAGCCTGATATAACCTTTCTCAAGAATAACATACGGATTTTTCCCTACTTCGATCTTGTCGTTATGTGTTTTATCGCGATTGTCGTGTATTAGAGGGATTGTCAAGAGAATCGGCTCAGGTATGTTTAGGCTATCCCTTCTTTTCTTTTGGCATGATTCATACGATACAAATGAAACGGGAAAATGCACAACTTTCACAAATACCTCTATTCATAGAAGCACTAGGGGTGCCTACGTTATTGATTCCACATGTATCTTATTATTATATCTTCTGTTCATGGGTCCAGAAAAATACGTAGTTGATAAAGTTTATCCGAAGGCATATTGATCTTATGACACTCAAAGAAATCTTATAACGTACTTCTTATGCATTTCATTCATTTATACATGTACATTGACCCATGACCAGATATCGTTATATACGCATATATTATATGTATATGGGATATGGGAAAAGGTTACTGCGATATATACGCACCACCACCTGATCAGTTGGTATACGTTGATGATTTTGCCCACAGAGACCGAGGTGATATGATGGGATGCCCTCAGAGGCTTGATGATGTTATGTACACCTATACCTATGCATGATACGGCATTTATACTCATATGCATGACATTATAAATGTTTCAGTATTTACAAAGTTATTTAGACTTACAGGTGGAATTCTTTACTCCATGTTTCCTTTATGTCTTTTATGTACTGATTTTCATACCTTACATACTCATTGCATTATTTGTACTAACGCCCTTATTTCCCGAGGCCTGCATTTCATGCCTGCAAGTGTAGGTACACAGGCTGACGACCCCCCATCTTAGGATCCTTGCACAGTGAGACTTGGTGTGCTCCACTTGATCCGGAGTTGTTATTAGTTTTGGGTACACTATTTTTTATGTATATATGGGTACGACGGGGCCCAGTACTGTCCTTTATATAGTTGTACACTCTATTAGAGGTCTGTGGACAGTCCTGTATAGTTGTATATAACATCCTTATTGACAGATGTTATTCATGACCTACCCTTAATTTATGTTTATATCTTGATGAATGTTTAGGGTTGTTCGATAGGTAAGACTCGGGTTGTCTTCATAGCCCATCGGTTTGGGTCATGACAAAAGTGGTATTAGAGTGGTTCAGTCCTAGGGTTGTCTATGACCGTGTCTAGTCGGGTCTTGCTTATGGGTGTGTTGTCTAGTCGAATGTTATTCTCTCTTCTTATCTTTGATCGTGCGACATAAGAATTAATTTTCCTAACGATGTGTTAGGTTTTCAGTGAAAGAAGGCTACAGCCATCCATAAGGGCAAGTCTCTGGCTGATGAGACTACTAGTCGAGCACCACGAGTTACCAGGGCTCGGGGAGAGTCTCATAGTGAGATTCCATCTAAGAATTCACATACCCCACCCTCTCCGGAGGAGCTCCGAGGGACACCAGATCAAGCGCCTACCCTGTACATCCATCTCCTCATCCAGATGCACCGGGTCAGGAGATGAGAGATGATATTCAACTATTAACTCGATTAGTAGCCGCACAGGCTTGGCGTCAGGAAGTAGGTATTGTTCATGCAGATAGGTCCATTAGTGCGAGGGTTCGTGATTTCATTAATTTGGATCCTCCAGTATTCACTGGACCAGATCCAAATGAGGACTCTCAGGTATTTATCGATAGGATATAGAAGACTTTGAGGGTAATGAAAGCCACTATGACTGAGTTAGTTGATCTAGCTTCCTATAGACTTCAATATGTTGCAGTTAATTGGTACGAGTCTTGGGAGTTGTCCATAGGTGAGGATAGCCCTCCAGCGGTATGGCGGGAGTTTATAGAGGCTTTTCTTCATCATTATCTGCCACCAGAACTTAGATGGGCCAGAGTTGATAGGTTCTTGACTCTTTAGCAGGGTAACATGAGTGTTTGGGAGTACAGTCTTTAGTTTGATTCTATGCTCCCACTGTTGTATCTAAGATGGAGAATCGGGTTTAACGGTTTGTTAAGGGGTTGGAGCCGCACCTGCTTAACGACGGTAGGCTAGTCTCATTTCAGCCAGGCATAGATATTTCTCGTATTCATGCATACGCTCAGGGTGTAGTGGAGCGTAAGTAGAAGTAGAGGGCCGATCGTGATCATGATAGGGGCCATAGTAAGAGAGCGAGATCTTCGGGTTCTTCCGGTGAGTTTCAAGGTGGTCAGAGACAACAATAGCCGAGGTATCCAACCCATCCATTGGTTAGTGCACCCCCTCAGTTTTTCGGTAGGAGATTTGATCGTTCCACATATTCAGGGCCTAGTTAGAATTCATAGGCCTCAAGTTATCAGTATAGGGGTGAGTCAAATCAGATATTGTTGCCCTTGCCACGATATGCTCAATGTGGTAAGCAGCATGCCGGGCAGTGTCGTATGGGGTTGGGTGTTTGTTATACTGCTTATACAGGCCATGTTATGAGGGATTGTCCGACAGGAGGTGATTCAAGCATAGTTCAATCAACGGGATCTTTAGCTGGTTCGTCATCATCAGTACGCCCCCTAGGCAATGTTCACAAGCATCAATCGGTCGTGGTAGAGGCAGAGATGGAGCATCTAGCTTGAGCGATCCTCAGAACCACATTTATGCATTAACATGATGAGAGGATCAAGAGTCATTACCTGATGATGTTACATGTATATTACCAGTCTCCTCGTATGATGTATATGCACTGATTGACCCAGGTTCCACCTTATCATATGTTACTTCGTTGGTTGCTAGCAAGTTTGGCATAAAACCTGAGTTGGTTAAACCTTTTGAGGTGTCCACACCTATTGGGGATCCAATGATAGCTAAGCGGGTATACAGAGATTGTATAGTAGTAGTTCATAGTTGATCTATAGTACCAAACCTAATTGAGTTGGATATGGTAGAATTTGATGTTATAATGGGTATAGATTGGTTGGCTTCTTGTTATGACAACGTTGATTGTAGATCAAGGATGGTCCGATTCCAATTCGCAAGGGAGCCTGTTTTGGAATAGAAAGGTAATACGACATCGCCAAGGTAGATTTATTTCCTATCTCAAGGCAAGGAACATGATTAGAAAGGATATATTTATCACTTAGTTCGGGTTCAGGATGTGAAAGTAGAGTCACAAACCATTCAATCTATCCTAGTGGTTAATGAGTTTCCTGATGTTCCTCACGATGAGCTTGCGGGTCTTCCGCCAGAGTGAGAAATTGAGTTTGTTATTGACATGTTACTGGATACTCAGTTGAAATCTATTCCTCCCTATAGGAATGCACCGGCAGAACTGAGAGAGTTGAAGGAACAACTAAGGGACTTGCTTGAAAAAGGATTTATCAGACGTACATCACCATAGGGAGCACCTTTGTTATTTGTGAGGAAGAAAGATGGTTCCTTGGGGATGTGTATTGATTATTGATAGTTGAATAAGGTAACGATCAAGAATAAGTATCCGCTCCCGAGGATTGAGGATTTATTTGATCAGTTGCAAGGTGCCAAGTGTTTCTCGAAGATAGACATGAGGTCCGGGTACCATCAGCTAAGGTTTAAGGAGAAGGATATTCCGAAGACGGCATTCAGGACCAGATACAGGCACTTTGATTTTCGTGTTATGTCATTCGATTTGACTAATGCCCTAGTTGTATTCATGGACTTGATGAACCGTGTGTTCAGACCCTTTCTATATATGTTCATGATTGTATTTATCGATGCTATATTGGTTTACTCCGTTCAGAGGCTGAGCATGCATATCATTTGCATAAGGTGCTCAGAGTTCTACAAAAAAAGAGAAGTTGTACACCAAACTCTCTAGTGCATTTGAAGGTATCCAGGTTGATGTACAAAAAGATTGAGGCTGTAAAGACTTGGCCTAGACCTACGACACAGATGGAGGTTCGTAGCTTCCTCGGCTTGGCAGGTTATTATAGGAGATTCGTAGAGGGATTTTCTTCCCTTTCATCACCATTGACAAAGTTGACCCAGAAGTGAGCTAAGTGTCAATGGACTGATCCTTGTGAAAGGAGTTTCCAGGCATTGAAGGACAAATAATCTTCAGCACTGATTCTAACGATCCCAAAGGGGACCGATGATTATGCTATCTATTGTGATGCTTCGGGTGTTGGATTGGATTGTGTACTGATGTGGCATGGTAAGGTTGTAGCTTATGCTTCTATAAAACTAAGAAAGCATGAGAAGAATTACCAGGCCCACGATTTGGAGTTAGCCACGGTGATTCATGCACTAAAGATGTGGTGGAACTACTTGTATGGAATTCATGTTGATATGTATACGGATCATAAGAGCCTTCAGTATATCTTCAAGAAAAAGGAATTGAATTTATGCCAAAAGGATATGGTTGGAGCTACAGAAAGACTATGACGTTGATATTTTATACCATCCAGGGAAGGAAAATATAGTAGCCGATTCCCTCAACCGTAGATCTATAGGTATCATGTCATATTTACAACCAGAGAAGAGTGGAATAGTATTGGAGTTCAATTACTAGACTCAGGTGATACTGGAATTACTATTCAGGACATGGCAACATCCTCTTTAGTAACTGAAGTGAAGGAACACCAGTACGAGCACTAGTACGAGGATCGTATGTTAGCTCATTATAGGGATACAACCCCTCAGAAGGATAAGAGACCATTTGAGATTACAGAAGATGGGGTCCTCAGATATCAAAGACGATTATGTGTCCCTAATGTTGCGGGGATGCATCGACATGTTATGGGAGAAACTCACTATTCTCGTTATTTTATCAATCCAGGAGCAACAAAGATGTATCATGATATTAGGGAAATATATTGGTGGGACAGAATGAAAAAGGATATTGCATAGTTTGTTGCTTAGTGCCCTAACTGTCAGCAGGTTAAGATTAGGAATCGAAAACCCGGTGGATTATTGCAGGTTATAGAGATTCTGACTTGGAAGTGGGAAGTAATCAGTATGGATTTCATCATAGGCTTACCTCGTAACCAGCGTAAGTTCGACTCCATATGGGTGATTGCTGATAGACTTACAAAATCAGCCCATTTTCTGCCCCGTTAGGACTACATATTCCGTAGAAGATTATGCAAGGCTTTACATTAAGGAGATAGTACGACTTCATGGTGTCCCTATATCTATTATCTGGAATAGAGGTGCTCAGCTTTCAGCTAATTTCTGGAGGTCTTTCCAAAAAGGATTGGGGACTCAGGTAAGTCTTAGTACGGCATTTCATTCCCAGACAGACGGACAGGCTGAGCATACTATTCAGACACTTGAGGATATGTTACGGGCTTGTGTGATAGACTTCAAAGGTAGTTGGGAATCATCTGCCGCTTATTGAGTTCGCGTATAATAATAGCTATCATTCCAGTATTTAGACGGCTCCATACGAAGATCTTTACAGATAGAAGTGTAGGTCGCCTATAGGATGGTTCTATGTTTGAGAAACTAAGTTAGTAGGACCAGAGTTGGTACAACAAGCAATCGAGAAGATTAATCATATACAGGAATGGCTATTATTAACTCAAAGCCGTCAGAAGTCTTATGCAGATAATCGACGACGAGACATGGAGTTTCAGGTTGACAATTGGGTATTCCTAAGGGTATCACCGACGAAAGGCGTTATAAGATTTGGTAAGAATGGAAAACTTAGCTCTCGGTACATTGGACCATATATGATCATACACAAGGTAGGCCATGTAGCATATGAGTTAGACTTGCTTTCTGACTTGGAGTTTGTACATCCAGTCCTTCATGTGTCTATGCTTCATAAATGTATCAGAGATCCTTCCAGAGTCATTTCAATTGATAATGTTCAAGTCACATAGCAGCTATCGTATGAGGAAACTCCCATAACTACACTAGATAGACAGGTTCAGATATTTAGGACTAAAGATGTAGCTTCAGTGAAAGTACTTTGGAGAAACAATAATGTGGAAGAACTGACTTGGGAAGCCAAAGAAGACATGAAGTCTAGGTATCCTCACTTGTTTCCTCTTCCAGAGAAGGATCCGACTGAGACATCACAGCCTTGAGGTACGAGTATGGGTTCTTGCATTAATCATTTTCATTGGTCGTGTGAGGCCCTTGTCATGATTGATGATTGTGGCAATATGTGGCATTGGATTATTGAGTTTTCTACAGGAAGGGTTGATAGTAGTACTGTTACAAAGGCGACTCTGCCAAAATTTATATAGATCCCGGGGAGTTAAACATTCGAGGACGGATGTTGGGAAGGATGATATATTTTGCGTTTTCGTATGTTAAAGTTTCGTCGTAAGTTAATCAATGTAGACTCAGGAATGAGATTATATTTGAGGTTATAAGAATTGATGCTATTTATAACTGGTGATAAGTTTCGTGAAGGTTAGAGGGTAATCGAATCAAATAAAATGAGTTTCGTTGAAGGTTGTCAATTTGGGATAAAACACGGTCTAAGCTATAATACCCGGTATTTATGAACCAGTGTCATACAAGGTACCACATGACCATTATAGTAAGGTATATAAAGTGTGTTAAAAGTGATTAGTATTTTAAGTAATTTAAGATAATTCTTAATTATTTGGATAATTGGTTAATTATGGATTTTTAGTGGGAGATTAACAAGGTGATTAGGACTTGTGGATAAGCTTAATGGCATGGTAGCAAGTAAAATATGGATCAAAAACCAAATAATGACTCTTGGTCTATGTAACTAGGAGGCTTTTTTAGGGGATTTTGTGGCAAAGTCATCACATAAGTGGGGCCACACCCACTAAGATAAAAGACCTCTCTAATTCACTAAGGGATATGCTTGTCTCTACAAAGTAAAGGAAGAGCTTCAACAAAGTAACAGATTTAGAATTAAGGATGAATGTTCAACAAAGTAAAGGATGAGATCTTCAAAAAAGTAATGGATGTATCTTCAACAAGAATTCTTATGAACCCCTACAGTATAATAGCAATGTGACTTACGATTCTATGGGAGCCCAGTATAACCTTTCTCAAGAATATCATACGGATTTTTCCCTACTTTGATATTGTCGTTACGTGTTTTGTCTCAATTGTCGTGTATTAGAAGGATTTTCAAGAGAATTGACTCAGGTATGTTAAGGATATCCCTTATTTCCTTTTGGCATGATTCATATGGTACAAATGAAACGAGCAAATACACAGCTTTCACAAATACCTCTATTCATAGAAGCACAAGGGGTGCCTATGTTCTTGGTTCCCCATGTGTCTTATTATTACATCTTCTATTCATGAGTCATAGAAAAATACGTAGTTGATAAAGTTTATCCGAAGGCATATTGATCTTATGACATTCCGAGAAATCTTATTAACGTACTTATGCATTTTATTCATTTATACATATACATTGATCCATGACCAGATGGCGTTATATACGCGTATATTATATGTATATGGGATATGGGATATGGGATATGGGAAAAGGTTACGGCGTTATATAAAAATTAAATGAGTAATTAAGTGGATCAAACATAAATGGCTTTCCTACGGCGGCTTTAGGCGCCATCACAACCTATAGTGGATTTTGGTTCATGACAGCTTGGTATCAGAGCATTAGGTTCACATGGGTCTCACAAGTCATGATCAAGTCTAGTAGAGTCTTGCGGATCAGTACGGATACGTCTATACTTATCTTCAAGAGGCTACACGGTTGTTAAGAACACTTCCCTTCTTGATTCCTGATCGTGCGATTTGATTCCTTTGAGGCTTATGCCTTTATTTCCTTCCTACTCATTCTTATACGATGTTGAGCGCTCGTGCGATTGAGCATCGAGGAGTTTCAGTGGTACTATAGACGTGGGGCATGATGTGGTGGGATTCTCATTTAGAAGTGGTATCGTCGTTCTTGTTGGAACACATTAAGGTTCGGCGGTGTTATAGTCTTCTTTGATTTTTGGCCTTCGGGCTAGTGTGTTGTGAAATGGTGCCTAAAGAGTGGTTGTCAAAGATAGCGATGTGTAGCGGTTCAGAATCTAAATGGTATTTGTAATATTTATGGCTCGAGAAAGATGATCTCCTAGGACGTTTAGAGTTGGTAGCAATTCATTTGTGCATGTGCTACATATATGGATATGATTTGGGTCAATATTCGGGTAGCGAAGCATAAGGAAGGGCATGGCGGGAGGTGTCTCGCGGTTGTTGAATTACTAGTAGGTCAAGTATGAAAAGCGGAAGTCGAGAAGTTTCTTAAAAGAGAGGGTTTAACCAAAGGGGAAGAGTGGAAGAGTATCATATGGGTTCTGTGGTAGGATAGCCACATGCCTTGAGGAAAGTTTGGAGCAATTTGGGGAATTCATGGTTGACAATGACTAGGTCCATGGAATTTATTTGGATGCAACATGACTTCGAGTTTGGAATATATTGTTGGATTTTAGTTGATGTCAATGGGGAACAAGTAATAATGGTCGGTACTAGGGTTATGTAATTGTAGCTTCAACCTAAGCGGGGGAGCCTCACTGTCTATGGTTGGATCATGTGGTTGTCTACTTGTGTGGTCTCTAGTCATCGGTGTATTCGTGGGTTATTATGGCTAAGGAAAAAAAACATCACGGTTAATTCGAGTAAGGGATTTAAGGAATTTGTGTTATATTTGGACCTTATTGATTCATGTTCAGGTTTTGGGAAGACTCACAGTTTATGCTTCTTGTTAGTGTAATGTACAATAAGAAGAATTCAGTCGGGTGCTTCTTTGATAGGGAGTTCACGTGCTGGCAGAGCACTAGAGTTTGGCTTATATTCGGGCCACATCAGAGTGAGTGACTCTCTTCAAGAATTTAAGTGCAGTGCCTAAGGACTTGGAATGATTTACATTATCATTGGGTATATCGTGCAGTATTGGAGGAAGGGAAGAAATAACTTCGGATTCGCGGAGGGTCTTGCAGAACGGGTGTACCAATCGGTGATGCTATTGTGCGCATAAGGAGAATATTATATGGTTCATGAGTGTGAGCACCTAATTTTTGTCCTAATAAAAAACACTTCTAAAAATATTCCAAAATAGTTTAGAGTTGTTCATGCATATTTAGAGTTGCTTTTAAACCATACAAAAATCATAAAAAATGTTTAATTTTTCATCTCATATCAGTTTAGACCTTAATTTCATTTAGGATTTAATTCATGCATTATCAAACGAAAATCACAAAAAAAAAATACAAATCATTTTTACATTTTTATTCTTAGTTTAGTAATTTTCTTCATTAGTGTTAAGTTGATTAATTAAGTAAATTAGGTTTAATCTTGAAAATTAACTTCAAGTTAGGATTTTAATTTCAAAGAAAAGAAACAAACAAAGGAAAAAAGGGGTTATTTTGAATCTAATTCGGACTGGGCCAATTTTCTTGGCCCAATTGCTCCAAAATTTACCCTAAATCCGCCCAACCCAACACCTCCACACTGTTGAAACCCATTACCCGTCGGGTCAACCCTTGACCCGCCCCATACCCCTCTCTAAATCCTAGCCATCCATTAACTTAAATCTAACGGCCCACATTATTTTATACCCCCACATAAAACCTAAACCTTCTCTAAACATCAACCATAGTCCCCCCCCCCCCAAAATTAGCCGTCACTCACATGCCTCACCAAATTTNTATATATATATATATATATATATATATATATATATATATATATATATATATATATATATATATATATATATATATATATATATATATATATATATTCTCATAGTGTTCGAGTCAACTTGTGCGCACCTCGACTAATTTTATGAGATACCTGCTACTTCTCATGTGCGTAGATACTGGGTGGTTTTGTCCTCCGAGGCATGAAGAAATAAAAGGAAATCACCTATTATTTTGCCTCCGGTTAATTTTGAACTTGAGATCTCATTATTAACCAATAAACAAAAAAGGTCAGAGTTATTGAGCTGCTAATTGGGTTTTCAAAACTGTTTACATGTTAGGACATCTTAGGCGGCTTCAAATTAAGTTGTCTCTCCAAAAGCCAACCCCCTTCCACCCAAAAATAATAAGAACAATAATAAGTATCTCCCCTCTTTTCCAGGAAAAGGGACATTAAAAAAATGTGCGTGGGTGTGAGAGTGAGAGTGAGAGAATGAAAAGAAAAGACCCAAACTAAGTTGATGATTAAAGAAAAACCTGGGAAGTGCACTAGTTTAATTTATTGCATGTTCGGTTTTCTTTTCTAGTGCAGCACAAGTTATTTGACTTCATTTCTGTGTCTTGACTTGCTAGGACGGTTTCCTAAAATATCAAAGGTGGATAGAATGCTGATGTGCTGGTGGATTTTCACGGGCCTGACCCATATGATCCTTGAAGGCTATTTTGCTTTTTCTCCAAATTTTTACAAGGAGAGTACTCCAGTTTTCCTTGCAGAATTCTGTAAGTCTCTATTTCGGCCGTCTTTCCTCTACACTACAACATTCATTTATTAATTTTGTTGATTATTTAAATTGAAAAACAAATGAACAGGGAAAGAATACAGTAAAGGTGACTCGAGATACGCGGGTAGGGATTCTGGCATTGTTACTGTCGAAGGAATTACAGCAGCCATAGAGGGTCCAGCATGCCTGCTTGGCGCTTGCAGTGTAAACGAACTTTCCTCACTTTTGTGCGGAAGTTATTTTCCTTAATACTATCTCCATATATTTTTAGCTTCATATTATTGTTCCAACTAATACTTCAATATTATCAAATTTTAGTACTCAATCAGAACACTTTCAAATATGCTATTATTAAATATTTTTTATTCACCAACCAAACATTCGAAAGTAACTCTCATGAAAAATGATTTCTTTCCTACCAAACACGTGCAGTGTTGTAATTTCTCTCTGATCATTGTGAACCTCATTCTACTTCTGATTATTGGCGATTGGCAGATTTTCTATAGCTACGAAGAAATCATATAGGCATGTACTTCAAATCGCCTTTTGTATAGGACAGCTTTATGGCACTGCTATATACTTCATAACAGCTATCTTGGAAGGAGAATTTTTGTGCAAGCCCCTACCATTATTAAGCTTACTACATCTTTGCAAATTCTAAATAGGTTTGGATACCAACTCTCATAGTGATCCATTGCTGGAAGAAGATATGCGTTGCAGTTCATGCGCACGAGCACAAGACTAAAACCCGCCACCAGTTCTCTATATTGGGATGCAAATGGCCACAATTTTTTTCATAAAAGTGGAGCTTAACTTGATGTATTAGAAATAGTGATTGAACTTGTTATGAGGGTAAATGTCCTCATTTTTCAACTTCTTCTGCATTAATAAGCATCGGTTCTCTTGCCTCAAATGGCTATGTTTTTCAAAGTTCTCTGCCATTAAGAATTTACAAGTGGTTGAATCTTGCATCAGTCAAGTATATAATAAAGGAATTTTTACATTCCTATACACTATAAAAAATTATATTATCCTTCCTACTCAAGTTTTACTATAATTATATTTTATATACCCAATTACCATTTATGTACATTTTAAGGGAATTAATGATATTAATTAGTGTCCTGAAATAACTCTACCGTATATTCCCACTCCCCCCACGTTTTTCTCTCTACATCCCATCCCCCTCACCCACGTATCTCACCCACGATTTTCTCTGTACTCACCTACGATTTTCTCTTCACAAAACTCAGAAATCCTCCATTAACGCCTTTTTCATCTCTTCTTCAAAAACCAAACGAAACTCTTACTATTCTTCAAAGTTCCTACCTCCATTAACGTCTCTGATTAGCTTGATTTTCAATGAAGAAGAAGATATCTTCAAAGAACAACCCTAAAAAAGACAAAGAAGCAAATGTTCCTTCATTTGATTTGGGTGTTTTCTCAGCAAATTCACCCAAAAAGGCTTCAAAATCAGCTCGTGCAAAAGAAGAGAACAAGCTCAGGCTTTCCCCTCGTGAAGCTAGGGCGGAAGCTCGCACAAAGTAAAAGCACGATATTGATGCTGGTGAATCGTCGAGGCTTGTCAAATCTGCGAAAAGGAAAGGCCTATTGATTCCGATGATGATTTCGTCGAAGAAGAAGTTGTCATTAAATTTGCAAAAAAAGTTAGAGTGTATCCTAATGTAAAAGCTTCAAAAAAGAAGAAAGTTAAAAAAAATCTCCTAAAACTGTTCCCCAACAGTCATTGGTGAAGGTAAGAATTTATTAGTTTCAACAATAAAAAAATTTGTTCTCATTCTTAGGAACCTATATATTTTGTGCTTTTGTAGTTTGTAAAATTTTTGTCTACATTGTGTAGATAAATAATTCCTGATTGTAGATACATTTGTTAAATAAATGTTTGCCTTGTTAACTCTGTTTAAAGATTGTAGAAATTTTGTAAAAATATTTTAGTTATTTTGTTTTCTGTTTTTAACTTTGTTATGTAATTGTAGTTATATTGTATTAAAAATGTAGATATTTTATTTTTTAAGGCATAAGCCTTGTTTTAATAAGAGATTTTTACTTTTGGTGCAGAATGGACTTTTTTACTTTAGGTTTCAGACATTATCCGGCCCTAGTATTCCCGGTCAAATCAAAGTTTTATTGTCTGCAAATAGTTTAAACCTTTTCAAGAAGACATGTTTTGCCTATTGTATTTCATTGCCCAGAATATGTATGCAAAATCAAGCAATTCATCTTCTAATGAAGTATGAATTGAATGCATCCAGTTCTGACTATTTTTCAGCAGAGATAAAGGGTCAGAGATTGAATTTTGGCTTGAGAGAGTTTGTCTTGATAAGTGGTCTGAGATATTTTATGGAAGTGACAGACTTTGGTTACACACCTACATATGACAGTAAAATAATGAGAAGTTATTTTCCAAGCAAGCAAAAAGTTGAGAAGTCATACTTAAAACAAATTGTAACCAGCAAAAGTTGGGTGAACGACGAGGATGCAGTCAAGTTGTGTATTCTATATCTCATAGAATTCTTCTTATGTCCTTCAGACAAAGACAATACAGGGTTGGTAGACCATTTTAGGTTTTATTTGGTGGACTCGGGACAGTATGCGAACTACACATGGGGTAGTGATTCTTACAAATAGTTGCTTCAGTCTGTTAGGCACAAGCTCAATCCTTCTATTCATTTTTATGTCATTCGAGGATTTGCACTAGCTATGCAAATATGGTTGTATGAGTGTTGCTCTACCGTCAACATTGATATAGCTACAAGGGTTATTAATTCCATCCCTCGCATACTTAGCTGGTCAGCTAGTAAGGACAATATATGGTTATCTGCAATTGAAGATAGAATGATCAATCCTGAATGGGCCAAGGTAAATAGCTTTTACTTATGAGCAGACAATTTAATACAAATTATCTACAACTTTTATACATACTATGTCTAAGTCAAGCTCATTTCTTTTTTCACTCAGTTCACCAACATAATTGAGGCACCTAAAGAGTTTTCTAGATTGTCTTTGCCTGATAAAGTTGAATACATACTTGAAGAAGTTGACCCAAGTTCGAGGCTCCGAAAGATGTTGCTTCTCCCTCGGGACACAAGCAATCAATTGGAATAGAGGATAAGAAAGCTATTCTGAAACAAATTAAAAAATTAAGAAAAGATGTTGACAAGGTAACATATATTCATAATCTTGGATGGTTTCTTTAATTTATGTTAAGCCAATATTTTCATTTATATTTTAATATGCAGGTTTGTTTAGATCTTGGATCTTTCAAGAAAGATGTTTTTAAAGAACTAGCTAGGTAGCATTTGACTGCTACTCAATGACTCAATCAAGGTTGTTTTGCAGGCGATAAACAGTCAAAAGGATAACATTGATGCCAATGTAATATTTGAAATATATTCATTTAACAGAATAATCTTTATCGCCTCTAAGTTTATATTGTCGTTCATAAAGTATATATCCTAACAAATTTAAAGCCTGCAGTTTGCTGGGAGTTCTACAAAAATTGCTGAGCAACTAAAAGAAAAGAACAATCAACATTTTTCGTGCAGTAGTGATAAACCAGTGCATGCCAGCAGCAGTAAAACAGGTATGTACAACATACCTACATTATATCTACAAAATATTTATAATATAACTACAATATACATTATACCTATATTATATCTACATTATGCCTACAGTATATTTACACAGATTTACAGATTTATGTAGATATCTACAATATACCTACATATTGCCTAAAAATTGTATCAACTAATATGCATTATAATTCAAATGGTTTTCTTAGATACAGGGCATGTGAATGACATGGAAATTAATGAGAATCTTCCTGTATGTGTTGATTTATATTCTCATTTTGAAAGGGCAATTGATAAAGAGAATGCATGTATGAATTTGTATTCAGAAATGTTTGTGTTTAGTACACATTTTGTACAATTTGATTAAGTTAGACATATTTACTGTAACAGTGAAGGAAGGTATGCCTACAGAATCTCCAAGACATGAAGACACAATAAGCATTCAAGAAGAACAGAAGATTGAGGAGAAGGGGAAAAAATTCAATCTCCCATTGAAGAAGAGAATGTTATACAAGAAGCAGATGATTGTTGTGAAGAAGGAGGTGAACCAACCGAGTACGTTAATGTAGGTGATTCGGACGACTCCAGATATGAGAAAAGGGAAGTTACACTTGATGATTTTGAGCTGCTGGAGTACTTCTCCCAGATTGTTAAGTTCGGCGAGCTTAACCAAGATGAAACAACACGTGTGCATCAAGGAAGAACAAGGCAGCCTGGAAAGCATTCCCGATCACCCTTTCTCCCTTTTTACAGTTATGGTGGCAGCACTTTTGTTTGACCTCCAATTTTTCAAATGAAGCATCTATTTACTGGGATTATTGGTCAAGATGTTGATCCTGAGTTGTTGAAAGAATTCAACAAGTGGTTATACCTTGGTACCGATACAGCTTCAAAGAGGTTAGTTTATACAATTTGTTCATATTTCTGAGTGCATTCATCTTTTGGATATCCACTTCATTCTACATAATTGTAATTGCTATGTGTTTAAATAGGAGGAAGGCGCCTTATTCTGTAAAAGATAACCAACTTAAGCCATGGTATGATCTTGCAGTGGAGAAAGTTGATAAAAAGGAGTGGTCCTATACTTTGGCACATCCCGGACAAGTTCTCAACGATTTGGTAAACACATACCCAAAATATGTAGTTATTTGGTAGACTATGTAGTTATTTTGTAGATATAACTGTGTTATCATGTCATCTCCAGACTATGTAATTATTTTGTAGATATATTGTAGATAAATTGTAATAATGATTAATAAAAAATGAAATTTGTTTTTGCTGCAGCACATTGATGTTATATTGTACTACTTGAGAAAAAGAGGAAAATATGGTCCCCGCAACAAGATATGGTTTACAACCATTGATTGTATGTTCAAGACTAGAATTGAACAAATTTATCAGAGGTACATCAATGCTCCTCCCGAAAAGAAGTTTGTTATTGTCAAACCCCAGGATGTCGTAGCAGGATACATATTGGGGTACAGATTAATCGCAAATGTTGCACGGGATCAAGTTGATTTCGTGATCATGCCCATCAACATTGTAGAAAATTTCATTGGTTGTTGGTTGTTTTTTACATTACCGATAGGGTTCTTTATGTGTATGATTCTATGATCTCTTCACATTATCACACCATTGTTGAATTTGTTGTCACCAAATTTTTTGTTATGATCCCCATTTACTTGTCATGCACTGATTTCTATGGCAAGCGTCCAGACATCAACTTCAAGAACACAAAGGCATACATTGAAAAAGGTGTTACTGATCCTATTGACATTCAGTGGTTCGTCGGTGAGATACCACAGCAAAAAGAGGGATCACCGTATGAAAAAGCTTTTTTTCCTTCTATCTATTTAACAGATTTTTTTTTGCTCACTATATGCTAAATATTTTTCCTTTTTTTCTTTTTGTAGTGTCTGTGGTGTATACGTTGCTGCCTTTGCAGAGTATGCCAGCATTGGAGACCTAACAATTTCTAAAGATGACCTTTCTGATATTGATCAACATCGTAGATGCTATGGAGCGCTACTGTGGGACTATGCTAGGAAGAAGCAAGATACTGGTGCAATTAGTGAGAGCGAGGTGACTGGCAGATTAACAAGGAAGAAAGGTGCACCATTTGTGAACGAGAGAACACAAGTCCGGAATAAGAAGAAGAATTAGTTGTCATTTTCTGTAGGAAAAATGTAGTTAAATTATTTAGTTGCAGTTGGTTTTGTAGAAAGGTTGTAGAAAAATTGTTATTATGAACAAGTTTGTTGAAGTTTAATTGTAGCAGATTTGTGCTACAATTATTTTACCTTTTGTTTTGTTATTTTATCCAGGATACTAGTGCTAACAATAGAAAACATTATGTTATTTTTATCTTCATTGGTTGAAAGTTATTAGTACTTGATCTCATTATTGTTAGCATATAACTCCTTTAGAACTTAATTATTATGTAGTTATTCTCTCAACTCCAAATTATATAGTTATTTTGTAGATAAATTGTAAGAATCATTAATAACTAATTATTTTTGCTAAAGATAATTAAACAGTTGTGTAGTATAGATACAAATCATTCATAATCCAATCAAGTTATGAAAGTTTGAACTCAATACAGAACAGTAATTAAACAAAACAAATTCAAATCAATTACATTAAGAGTTGAAAACATTTCATCATAGGAAACAATATTTACTCAATTTATCAACACAATTACACCTCAACTATAATTTTCCTGAACACCTCAACACTTTTTATCAAAAAAATGTTGACTATATCAAATTTTACTTCTTCTTGGGAGCATTCTTGCAAGATCTTTTGTTATGTCCTTGAATTCTGCAGTTGTCACATGAAACCTTGTACTTATTTGCATTTACTTCATCATATATTTTGTATATTTATTTTTGAGGTCTTCCTGGTTGTCTTTTCCTGGTAGGTGGATTTATAACTTCTTCAGCTATATGTTGTGGCACATTCCATTTGCTTTCATCAGGCAGCGGGTCTACTGGTATTTTATAAGTATGCAAGAGGCTCTCCCTCGTGTGATAAGGAGAACAATAGTTTTCATAAGACTCATTCATGTGTCTTAAAGCAACCAAAGCATGTGCACAAGGTAGTTCATCAAGTTAGAATTGTCCACAACTACATCTCTTATTTTCAAGACAAACAATATAGCGCTTCACACCATCTATCACTGTATGGATGTGATTTGTTGAAGCTCTCACCTACAATTACATTACAAACACACAACAAATTATCTACAATATAGCTACAAAATAACTACAACTATTCAACAATTTTTCTACAATGTCTGTTAATATTTTAGTTTGATGCAATAAATAATCAGATATTATTGGATATATATAGCTTACTCTAAGTTTCTGCGACAATGTTCTGTTGTATTTTTTCCCAATGTATGTGAATGTACCCTTTACTTTCCATAACTTTTCATTAGTCCAACGTTCAAGAAGAGTCCTCATGTACTCTAATAACTCTACTATCGGCAACTCTCTTGCATCTCTTGTTATCGCATTCAATGACTCTGCAATGTTTGATGTCATAGTCTAAGTTCTGTTCACTGTAGCATGTACTCGAGATCATCTGTGATAGCCAATATCGTATAAGTATGCTTTAACACGCGTGCAAATCTCTTCGATCTTTGACATTCTTTCATTAAATTCATCAAGTGTGGATGATCGTGTCGTGGGAAAGTACAATTCGCTTAATTTTAGTGACCCTTCTTGACCTTATATTTGTCAAATATGCCACATGCAAGAATAATGTGGCATGTCGGTATAAACAATAGATGTTGCCTTCAAGATACTCTCATTCCGATCCGAAACAAACACATATTTGGTTTTTCACCATATGCATGTTCGAATTGCTCAAAAGATCACTTCCATTATGCATCATTTTCTGAATCAACAACAACATATGTCAGTGGTAATATGCTACCTATCATATGTGGTAAAAAGCAATTAAATTTCCATCATAAAACTGTAGAGGAAGAAAAATACATACAAACTACAAATTTTCAACAATATATCTATAATAAATCTACAATACGTGTTGCATCCATTGTGCTAGTTGTTAGCATTATTCCCATGCATGCTGACTTCAAGAAGGCCCCATCAACTACTACAACTGGCCTACAAGATTTTCAACCATTGATTAACGTACTAATCGCAACAAATGCATACAAGAAACAGTCATCGTTGGTCTTCTTCAATTTAATTACCGACCCCGGATAAGTCTTCTCTAGAATATACAAATAACTAGGCAATCGACTGTAGGAATCAGTAGGATGACCTCTCAAAAATTCCAAAGCCTTTTCTTTTGCTCTCCAAGCTTGCATGTATGTTAAGTTCA
This sequence comes from Nicotiana paniculata, assembly GCA_005239505.1. NCBI lineage: Eukaryota > Viridiplantae > Streptophyta > Magnoliopsida > Solanales > Solanaceae > Nicotiana > Nicotiana paniculata. Next base: position 55,560 of record ML343082.1, on the reverse strand, counting down.
CGCCGTGTTCAGACAACATATCAGTTTGTATGTCTTTTGGTGTCTAAATTGTCTTAGGATCAGCATATTCTGGTATAACCATGCTACCCACTACCATGGCAGTAGGTTTGCGTTGTATGTATGTATTGTCTATCAAAGAGCATGTGTGCAAGCTGTTGAATTTTCGAACCTTGAACATTATTGAATCATTTATGCTAGTGGACTTGAAGTGCCATGTATAATTTTCCCCAACACATACCAGGCAGTAGCTACAGAATAAAAATAATTTAAATAATGGTATGAAAAATGTAGATAAAAAAATAGGTTGTTTAAGCATGAAAATAGTATATTTAACAATTTATATACAAAAAAATACAAACTATCTACAATTTGTATACAAAGATATTACAAACACTGAAGAAGTAAAAAATACAAATAAACTACAAATTAAACAACATGATTTTTTGTTTTCCTTTTTCGTCTCCATGTATACTCGAACTCTCATATCGTTCCTAATTTCCATTGGAGGACAATGTTCATTGACAATGTATTTGATTTCGATTATTTTTTCTGATGTATCGATCATTAGATGCTCTGGGATTGTAGAATTCAATTGGCTATAACTTGCATCTACGCTGACTACAATTCCATCGATATGAAAACCTCTGCATCTCCCAAAGATATCCCAATTCTCATTTAGCTTAAGCATAATAGCTATTTTCGACATTATTGCACGTGATTCAGTACAATTGTAGCTAATTGATTCAACTTTGCTTGTGAAACCAAAATATACAGTGAAAAAACAGAGTGTTTCAAAAAACAGAGTGCGAAATTGAGAGAGAAACGGAACAGCTTCAGGCTAAATTAATGGCGAGTAATATGTTGAAAAAAATCACGGAAGAATCCTTTACTATTCCAAATTCCCGCTCCTAAAAAAGGAATGTTACAGCTGAAAGGATTCTATTTTAAATGATTTGTATAGATTTTGTAAAAAAAATATGTCCAGGGCGGGTAATATGTTAAACATGAACATTTTAGGTAATATAGCTTTCATATATAGAAATGAAAAAATCCCTAAATGTATCATTTACGGAATATCAGAGATACAATCAACACTTTCTTAACAAAGCACTTCATCTTATGTATTTGATTTAAAGGAACCTACAGAACCATTAGCATTCGCACTAAAATTGCAGAAATATTACAGCACTAAAATGTTTTCAAAGCCAACGAAAGGACATTTAAACAAGGGGAGGGAATACAGATCAGAAATTTGATGAGCAAACAAAGGGAAGTTGCTAGTTCACCGAGTCAACAGGAGACTACAAAGAACCTCACTTAAATATCACCAACCATACTTGCCCTGAGTTTGAGCTTTTGTCAGCATCCCCTTGGCACGTCGCTCTTGCAGCTCCATTTCTTTTTGCTTCATGTCAAAGTACAAAGTACTTATTTGATGCTTTCTTTTGAGCAACTTAGAAGGCTTTCCCTTGCTTGAAACAGGCTGCACGAAATAAAATGTACATGTGAGAAACTAAGCTCTTATCAAAGCTTAATCATATTGACAGGTAGGAAAGGGAAAAAGGGCAAAGCCAGATATTTGGTTTACAATCAAGATGTCGTTATCAGGTGTAAAAATCAAATAGAACAATATTATTCAATTCTGGTTTAACTAATCAAAATCAGTTTCGTAATTCCTAACCAAAGAGACCTGAAACCAACACCTGCCTTCAGTCCCTAAATGGAGTTGGGAGAAACCGAATGAGACGAGACAGTGACAAACCTCAGGTACTTTGAACGTTAAATCACTATATCACAATATCCCAGTTCACTTCATATAAAGTTCTAAAAACAAGCAAATAAGATTCATATCTCTTAATACCACATAAATTTGCATGCTTCTGCAGAGTTCTGCTGGATTTTCACTGACGATGCATAACGAAAAGAGGAATTGCCATATGACGCAGATGCTGTATGTGCGGTGAGGAAGAGGAAAACAGCAGCCACTTGTTCCTCCATTGTCCATTTGCCAGAAAAATATGGGATATATTCCTTTTTTTTTAAGAATAAACATATGGGAGTTATTCTTAAGTATGTTTGGTTAAGCAGTGGGTAATGCCATGGTCAGTGATAGGACCTCTTTGCTAGCGGAAGATTTGGAGAACAATTCTTGCCTGTATAGAATAGACCATATGGAGGGAAAGAAACTGTAGATGCTTTGAGGATAGGGCTTTTAAATACATATTTTTGTAATTGAAATGTTCAGGTCTTTTGGCTTTTTGGTGTAAGTTTGAAGTGTATTGGAAAGCAACATGACAGACTTACCCTTTTCTCAACCAAAAAAAAAAACGTGACACGATAGACTTCATTAGCTCCATACAACAATAATTTTGTATGGTCCGGCACTTGGTGCGCAGATTCTTTTGTACGGATAGAACATTTACCTTGTCAAATAAAAACAATTAACAGGATTTTGAATTTGCTAGCAAGTATCATCTCATTTGGCTAACAAAATATGATCATATATGGAAAGGTGAGGAAGGTCAAAAGTCCCAATAATAAATTATGTTCAAATCATGTTAGGACAGATAGATCACCCCTATAACATATGTTAAAAGGAACTCTCTCAGAGCAATGTGAAGGCCTAAGTGCTTCAATTAATGGAGCACCGAGCAAATCACTTTAAGGCGAGAATCGATCACTTCTCATGGCCTATTTATTCATTTTTGATAAACCAGATAAACAAGTGAACAAAGGATGAGACTGAATGGTGTTAACTAATCAAAGGCGTGAAATAGACGTCCCACAATCCATCCATCTCTGTATACAACATGGACATTACTCCTTACCCCACACATACAAGTAGAGAGATCAATTTTGACTCTTAGTATCGGATTCTCAACTCTTTCAAACCTCAAAGTTCCTGTTCTTCCTTTCCTTGGCAACTGAAAGTTACAAAAGTGCCATCTTCCATCTCTTTTTTCAGTTCAAGTCCAAACGGCACACCGTCTGAAGAGAACGTGGTCAACATCTTCCTCAATCCTCACAAAAACAACACTAGCTAACTGCAATACGTATTCTCCTTATTCTCCTTCTTAAGTTGTCTGCAGCAAAGATTGCTCCCAAGAAGCACACCACGTAGACTTCCATTATGCTCTCCACAGGAAATCTTGAATACCTCGTCAGTTAGGCAATTATAGTTTGACATCACTAAAAAGCAATTCAAAAAGATCATTCCCCTGACCTGACAGCCCCAACTCCAAACACCTTTCCACAAATTTTTATTTCCTTCCACGGTAACTAATAACTCCAGTATACCCGGGCTCCTCCCCTGCCCTGATCCTTCCCCCTTTTTTTTTTTGTGCGTGTGGGGGGTTGGGGTGGGGGGTTTGGCAATAGTAACCTTTGCACTTTAGTTTGATTTTAGATCTTTTGATCCTAATTATGAAGATTGACAAAATTATGGGACAGTGGGAGTGAAAAGACAGTTTTTTCTCTTTTCTTCTCTTTCTTTTTGTTAATCCTTTTTTCCTATAAAGTGGAATTGTTCAGATCAAATATTTGTCACTGCAGTCACTTTTACAAAGAATACAAAGCGTTTGAACATTTTTCTGGACAAGTTTCACATTCTTTTTGACATGCTTATGAGTTATGCCAATTGTTTATACACTTAATAATAAGGAAAGAAGCAAAAACAAGGACAAAACCAAAACATGCCTAAATTTAGACACCTTTTCAAGAACAGCTTTTCTTTATTTGATTTTCCTCCCCTTTTGATCCCCCTTTGTTGAAGCTATTGCCCCTTTGGTGACTCGAACCCACGACCATGGGGTTATACATGGGGGTAGGGGTACTGAGCATATCTAACAAATGAAGAAAAGGGGAAAAGGACAAAGACCCTACAACTTTGAACAAAAGCAGCACATGTAAATCTGGAAACATGAGCAGCACATACAAATGCGGAAATGAAAATGAAAAGCAGTGAAAGCCCATGTCTCACACGAAAGCAATAAGTTCACACGAGGGGTTGCTCTCCCCTGGCAAATCAGAAGGATAACTTTACAGATCTATATACACCATGACAGATGAAAACCTTAGCTCACTCGTAAGGTCAACTGAAGTAAACGATGCCAAAACAATGAGGATTAATGGGTACCCCTGTAGAGGTTTTGAAGTGGATAACCAAGGTATTCGTTGATATATTAACTGGTGGAAGGATGTCGAGCAAGTTTTTCCGGTAAATAGGAACTACCGCGGTGTTGAACTTATGAGTCATACATTGAAACTTTGTGAAAAAATCATGGAGTATGGACTTGGGAAATTACAAGGGTAATGGGAAAGCACATTTGAATCAAAACTCTGGATTGGGAAAAAGATATCTCCACTTCATATTCACTAACCTAAAGAAAACGTATCATAGAACAAGAACAATAACAACCTCGTAGGATCCCACAAGTGGGGTCTGGGAAGGGCAAGGGCGGATCCACTCCTTTACAATGGGTGGCATGGCACCTGCTAAGATGATAAAAATTTTATATACCTATGTTTGAAATTTTTTTAAATTAAGTTAAATATTTGATCCTACCACCCTCAGCCTTAAATTAGACAAAGGTGCCATGGCTGGTAGATCTTTTTGAAAGTCTTTCTCGTGTGTAAAATTCAAGTTGAAAATTATCTTAAACCTTGTTGTCTAACTTTTTTTTTCGTATGCTTTTTATTTCTTTTTGTCCAGAAAAATTTTCCTTTTTGACTACCTCCCAATTTTTGATTTATCGTTTCATTTTTTTGTATTTTTCTTTTCTTTATTCAATTATTTATATGTGGTCTCTAACAAGAACACTCAAAAAAGAGACTCCGAAATTATAAAGTTCTATAAAATAAACATTCCTCTTAATCTCAAATTTATGAGTTTTCTTCTTTCATATCCGGAAAATTTTAGTCTTAATGGGAATTTCGATTGAGATCAAACTTTTTTCATCTTTTTTTATTATATCATAAAAATTTGTGTTATTTTCTAGTTATTAAATATAATTTAAATCACTTTACTATTAAATTATGACAAAAATTTCATAAAAAATATGAGATTTATGATTTTGACTTTTGAGAACTTGTAGTTTATTTAATTCTATACTTGTGAGGTATAATTTATCTATTGAAGATATTTTAAAAAAAATTCCCATTCTGATTAATGATTCCCTTATTGAAGATGTTATCTTACTTGTGTAAATTTATTTTTAATATACAAAAAAAAAGATGTAATTTTCTAGTGAAAATGTTAATTTTACTTGTGTTGTTATATAACAACGGTCTTATTTAAAATGCTAATTACGTCTATTTTTTAATATCTGAGAAGTACTTTTTGTATTTGCAAATTAAAAATACCTATCAAGTTGACCCAAATAAACTCCAAAAATCGAATAAACATTCCTAACAAATTTTATATTAGTCATTACAAGGTATACATTAAAATAAATTATGGCATCTGCCACCTTCAAATCCTAGATCCGCCTCTAGGGGAGGGTAGAGTATACGCAGACCTTACCCCTATACTCCGGAGGGATAGGGAGGTTGTTTCCGGAAGACTCTCATCTCAGAGACAATAGATCCGTAATAACAACAGAGACCTAAAAAATAGAATTAGCATCGTAAAAGCAATAAATAAATAGAAAGGCCAAAATGTGAAAGACATCAAAAAATGTGAAACACAACAAAAATCGCTAGCACTCCTAGACAAAACACTATAAGACTAGCCCGCACAACAAGGAGAAACGCTCGCTACCTCTAACCTACAATCCTAATGCTCGACCTCCACCCATTCCTATCAAGGGTCATGTCCTCGGAAATCTTAAGCCGCGTCATGTCCTGCTTGATCACCTCGCCTCAATACTTCTTAGGCCTCACTCTACCTCTTCTCGACCTGCCAGAGCCAACCACTCACACATCCTAACAGGAGCATCAAGGCTCCTCCTCCGCACGTGTCCTAACCATCTAAGCCTCGCTTCCCAGATCTTGTCATCCAAAGGAGCCACGCGCACCCTCTCCCGAATGTCCTCATTCCTAAAACTTATCCATCCTAGAGTGTCATAAAAAGGGGCTACGGAGAGTGCTTGAGAAGAACAGAGTTCATAATAGACATATAAATGCCAAAAAGGATATTTACAAAGAGGCAGTTAAAAGTGTGAGAACAATGGAAGAGATACATATGAGTCTCTCACAATTGTCAGTTTACACCACGGATATGCCCCAAGTATGCACTTGTTTTCTCTAGTTATCCATTAGTCAACCAAAAGCTTACAGGATAAAGTTCCGTAGTGCACACTATTTTCATAGTAGATCTTGCTAATTGACGACATTGTTAAGAAAGTCAATCAACAGCCCGTTTCACGGAAGAGCATTCTAAGAGAGTAAGGCTTATAGTACAAGAAGAAGCAAGACATAATATACGTATCACAAGTTCTCCATATAAGAAGAATGAAGGTAAGGTGAGATCAGATGCATAAATGCAGATACTTCACATCTCTAGGCTAAGACTTCCAGGAGAATTGTATGATTGATGAATACGCATCACATTGAATTATAAATAGAACGGATGCAAAGGAGTAATGCTATGCGATAGGAACAAACTCAAAAGTGAAAGGCGGGTTCTATAAACCAATTCCAAGACCAACAATGTTTATATAAGAGTGAGGCCCATACAGAATGTCATAAAAATGTGGAAATGAATGTTCGGACTTATAAGATTGAATAGATTAAAAATGAGTGCTTTTGACAAAGGAATCCAGTAGCACAAATAAAGGATAAAATGGAAGGTCATTTGAGATGGTTTGACCAAGTCTTACATAAACTTCCACATGCAAGGTTTTGTAGGTGCGATAATAAGACGATAAGGTGATTGAAGGGGACGAGCACCCGAGAGTATGGCCTAACAATCAATGAACCTGGATGGACAATGCAAGACTAGGGGTCAAAGTCCAATAGAGACTAACAATGCTAGGTAATATATTCAAATCTGTTTAAGCCTTAGCCAACATAGTTACCCAATATATGTGCTGGTAGGAGATAGGACGTACCCGATGGATTAGCCAAGGCACGGGCTGCTTCAGAACCACCAGTAAAATGGCGGCTACATGGGATGAGGTACCTCCAGACTTGCATATCAGTGTAGTGATAAATGTGAAATTTGGGGAGCCTTTAATTTTAGAGAATCCCCAGTTTGTTTAAAAGACAATGAAATAGATCTGAATGGAGCAAATCGGATATAGAAGATTTATATAGCTAACCTAATTAATTCCAGATTGAGGCACAGTTAATTGATTGACAGAGAGATAGTTGTAGTAGAGATTTGTTTTGTTAATTGTAAAACTTAAAGTATCTTGACTGAAATTGACAATACAAGGATACACTATAAGGTATTTTACCTGCAGTTGGTGTTGGTGTTGCCAATGTAACAATGCTCACTTCTAGTTGCTCCACTCCCGATAGTTCTTTCACGATCTTCCCTCCAAACTATATTATCTGTAGCCAATCTCATTCTCACAGCCTCCCTTCCCAAATCTCAAATTATAAGGCTAGGTCCCATCTCCTAGCTTAAGCTAAGACAATTTTTCATAGCTGCCAGCCATCATATGCTAAAGGAGAGGATGTCTCAGCCTACTTCGTCTTCAGTTTTCGTGTTGCTATGGCTATGGCTGACAAAGGTACGCCACTGTCTCTTCGCGTCTTTCATTATCGTTTATAAGTGTTCTTATCTATGTTCGAATGACATTCTACCACTATGTGTTTCACCACATGTTCCTTTAGTCGACTGTCGCTTCACAAAATAAAATTTCTTTTGAACTTTTGAAAATTCAAGATTAAGTTAATGGTGTCCAAGCAAGCAAATGTTGCTCATAAGTAAAAGACGTGCATATCTCATGCACACATATGGTTAGAGAGCTTTGCATGAACTTTTGATGATGAGGAACAAGAGAGTTTTGATATTGAGTCAAAGTTGATGAAATCACTTGATTTGAACTTTATTCTAGCTGAGAAAGTTTTCAATGAAGGAAATTTATTTTTTCATAAGTAATGATATTTTATAAATGGTATAAAAACACTAAAACAGTGCGTTAAAAATTACAACGTGCGCAAAGCCATGATCATATCTAAAAATTTTATTTTGATAAGGACCTTGATCATATCTAACATGGAATCTACATCATTTACAAAGGCCATGTTGCACCAAAAAGCTAGCAAAGAAATACAGTCGTGTTTAAGGCTATGTATGTTGCTAAGTTTGCCTTCAAAAATTATATTGTTCTTTTAGTCTAAATTTCTATGAAGGAAATATTGCAGTATGACTTTTTATATTTAATTGATCGTCATTCCAACAATAGAGAGTTATCAAGAGTACTAGTATATTCCTTCTAGATCATATGTGGATTGTCATTGTCCTTTAACACAACTACTCACTTAATTAAGGCTAATACAATGGCCTGCTGAAATAAGAAAATGAGGAAATGTTATACTTTTGAGACTTAGTATGTAGGTGACAATTGAAAAAACTTTTATATGAGTCAAATGATTACACCGGTTGAGTGTCTGTAAAATAAGACATTGTATGTGCTAAATGTGTATCTATGTGATATCGCTATTGAAAGTACATTTTAAGTCCTTTTAAAGATTATAATAAATCATACTAATTCCTTATAAAAAAAGATTATAATAAGTCATGCTTAAAGTTGTTTATGGTTCCTTTGATCAGTGGGGGTGCATTTTGTATCTATTACTCCATATTTTAAGGTCATAAAGTATAACTCGATTTCATTTATAAAGCATGACGATGTTATTAGATTTTAATGGTTGAAGTCTGAGATGGTTGTAAGTTTTATTGTCATTGGTGTTTATCCAATGCTTGATTCAGGCTGAACTGGACTCTTTAGAGATCTACATAAGTACATATATATTGTAAAAGGTTATGAATATGTGCTTGCTGTTGTTTAGATGATTATATCATTATATCACACTTTTTTTTATGAAATAAATTGTTGTATTAAAAGGCATCAAGAAGATGCAAGAGTACAAGGAGCTACTTACAAGAAGCAGATATACAAAAAACAAAAGTGAGTTGCTAGCCCCTATACAATGTCTCAATCTAGGACAAGAGAACTAATAAACTCCAAAAGGTGTTCAGTACTAACTATTGGGGACAACTTTGTCCAGCAAAAAAGATTGGTTAAACATTTGGCTTTAATAGAGTGGTTTGGAGTTGAGATGCCATCAAAACATCTTTTGTTTCTTTCATTCCATAGACACCAAAAAATAACTACAGGGATCGTAATTCAGATCTTTTTGATGGACTTATCAACTGGCCAAAGACTCCAACTCAAGTACGCGTCTCTCAAATTCCGTGGCATGACTCAACTTATCCCAAAAATACAATAGAACATGTTCCATATGTCAATGACAGTGCAAGAAGAGGTGAGTGATAGATTCCTGGTTCTTCATGCGTAGGTAACATCTATTAACCAGTTGAAATCCTCTTCTGTTAAGATTATCTTGAGTTAGGCAAGTTTCATCTAGGGCTGTCCAGTTGAAACCAATGACCTTCACTGGTAATTTGGTCCTCCATATCAGCTTCCAAGGCCATGCATCAAGAACTTGATTCCGAGAATCGAGCTGCCTATAACATTCTTTGACAGTGAAACTACCCTTACTGCCCCATCTCATCATGTCTGAAGCATTCCCATCAATATTGTAAGCCTCCACTTTGGTTATCATTTCCATCAAGCTTTCAATCTCCCAGTCTTGAGCTGCTCTTCTAAAGTGCACATCCCAAGTATTGCTAGTTCTGTTTTGAGCAATTGAGGAGTTCTTGTCCAAGGCAAAGTAGAAAAGATTAGGATAGTCCTCCATAAGTATAGAATTGTTGAGCCACTTATCTTTTTAGAGGTTGATGTGTGCTCCATTGCCCGGCTTGAAATGAACATTCTGGAAGAATTCATTCCCTAACTTGCTAATATACTTCCAAGGTCCTACTCCATAAGGGGCATTGACAATTTTAGTGCTCCAATTGTCTTTTTTCCCATGTTTAGCATTGATCACCTACTTCCAAAGACTTGTTTCATCTGTACCATACCTCCATAACCACTTCATTAGCAGACACTTATGTTGCATGGCAAGATCTCTGACCCCCAACCCACCATTGCACTTGGGCTGCACAACTTTGTCCCACTTTACCATATGAAATTTGTGATAACTACTTTTCCCCTCCCATAAAAAGTCTCTCCTTAATTTGTCCAGCTTTTTTAGCACCTTTATAAGGATGGGAAACAAGGACATGACGTAAGTAGGAATACTGTCAAGTACACTGCTAATAAGAGTTATTTTTCCCCCATAGCTGTATTGCAACTTCCAGGAAGCCAACCTCTTCTCAAATTTTTCCACAACTCCATTCCAAATCTCGCAGCTTTTGAATTTAGCTCCCAGTGGTAGGCCCAAGTAGGTACTAGGTAGTGTTCCAATACTGCACCCCATGATTTCTATCAGGTCCTCAATGTTAAGTACATTATTGACAGGGTAGATGATACTTTTCAGTTTGTTGACATGTAGACGTGATACACTTTTTGACGTTTATTTGAGTCCTTGAACAAATATTCAAAATGATGTTGTCGACAATATTGACATATATTGGTTGTAACACATTTCTTGTTGTCTACTTGGTTTAATTTGATCATCTCGTTGATGATTATTTGTTAAAAATTGAATAATTTGCTTGATTTCTAATGAAGACACAATCTTATATGTTTATGTATAAAGAAGTCATAATAATCACCATATCACATGAAGTTTGACTTCTTTAACATTGTTGGTAGGTTTGTGTTTAGTTAAGGGCAAGTCGGCAATAGTTGATAAGGTTTCATTTAAAGGGTACATGACTAATATTTACATCTCTTGATATTGAGTATACAATGACACTTAATTGAACACATGTACATGGTTTAATTCATCTATATGACATGACACAATCAAGCCAGAAATCTAGGAAGCAGCGAAGACTTAGTGATGGGAAATAGTTTAGATTAAGCCAAGAGAGGGGAACCAGCCTAATACCTATAGGCTTAAAAGCCTTAACCTAGTTGGCCTCCCTATTGCATACTCATAGGTACTCAATAGGTCTACACTACTGCCATACCTATTACATGAAATTATACATGCACGTCATAGAATCCACATAATTATCTTGCACCTGCCTTGTCCACCAACTATTATCATTTGGCACGTTTTGGTAATACTGAATTAATAAGTTAATGTTAAGTCCACATTTAGGAAACAATTTTAGACTCCCACTTGGAAAACATTAATTTAACTATAAAAATTTATTATATAAAATGACTCTCGGGCTAAATAAGTTGTGAGCACATATATGGTGGAATATCATTTCTAACATGGTCTAGTGAAACAAAGCACCAACGCCGAAATGCAATAGTACTTGCGTCAATGAACCATACAAGACCGGTCCACGATCACAAACACGGAGGTTTTGTTGACATAGACCCAAAGTTGTGGTAGTGCAGTAAGAAATAGCCAACATGGTCTCCAAATTGAGGTTATTTCATTCCTTCAAACAATTTCAATGACAATAATATGTGCGACCAATCAACATGAACACTACTGGAAAAACCGTAAACGTAATTTTCTGTCCTAATAACCACCACTTTTATTCATATGATATCCCAAATTCAACGACCACTATAATCACCTACGCGTCTATTGATCTAGGACTCAATATTCATTTAGATTCATCAATTTTACAATCCAATAAAATTGAGCATCCGTATATTGGAGAGCATTTAAGGACTTGAAAAAAGATGAAGCTCTTTGTCACGACCCAAACCGATGGGCCGCCACGGGCACCCGGTACCTTAGTCAACTGAGTACCAATGTAACGTATCTTTTGTATCATACTATCATAGGTAAATGAGCCGGAAAGGCTGTCGTGAAATAACTAGAATAAAACATGAGGAAATACACGACATAGGATGACCCAACATGATGTAGCGACTTATACATATGACATACAGGCCTATAAGGCCGACATGATCATTTGTATACTCAAAACATAGGCCGACAAGGCCATACAGGTATCCATATACATGACATTTGTCTACAAGCCTCTAAGAGTACATAAATGTCATAAAGGTCACCCCGTCATACCAATCAATACATGTCCAGAGCATACTGACCAAATAGGCAACTCCGGAACAAATAGAAGAACAAAGCGTAAATTAGGGCACAAGAACAGAGCAATAAAAACTGAAAAAAATAGAAAGAAGAAGAGAAAAAGGAGTCGAACAGTGACCTGAAGAAAATCAGAGGAAGAGAAGAGAAGAAGAGAAGAAGAAACTTATCTGTCGTCACTTGCAGCAGAGTGTTTGCGTAAGTGTATTTACGAAGTGTATTTGCCAAATTATTTTTAAAAAACCCTAGCAGATGCCTTACCCTCGCTTAAGCGCGCTTTTTCCATCGCCTCGCTTCTCGCTTTTTAGGGTAAAGCGTGCGCTTTTTGATGTGAGACTTTTTAGGGAAGAAAAGTGCTATGTCGTCGCCTCGCGTCGCTTCTGCTCTTTAAGCGAGAAGCGCACGCTTTTTATAACACTGTAAGACACATGGGAAATCAAGAACATAGGCACCCCTAGTGCTTCTATGAATAGAGGCATTTATGAAAGTTGTGCGTTTATTCGTTTCGTTTGTATCATATGGATCATGCCAAAAGGAAGGAACGGATAGCCTTAACATACCCGAGTCATTTCTCTCAACAATCCCTCTAACCCACGTCTTTTGAGAAAAACATGTAACGGCAGATCGAAGCAGGAAAAAATCCATATTATATCTTGAGAAAGATTATACCGTGCTCTCTCAGAATTGCATCTCATGCTGCTGTAGCGTTATAAGGGTTCATATGAATTCTTGTTGAGATTTTCCATTTGTTATTAGCAAGCATATGATATGAGGTTTGTTGCTTACTTTAATTGTCTTTATCAAAGTGGGTGTGTCGGCCCCACTTTAGGTGATTACTTTGCCAAAAAATCCCCTAACTATGCCACCTAGATATCTAATTTACCTAGTCACTATAAGGCTTGATAAACAATCTAACTTGCTGCCACGTTGGAAGGTATCTCCATTAATCTTATCCACCAATTTCTAATTAATTAGTTAATCTCCACTAAAAATCAATAATTAATCAATTATCCACATAATTAAGAATTAACTCAAATTACTTAAAATATTAATCACTTTTAACATACTTTATACACCTTACTATCATGGTCATGTGGTACCTTGTATGCCACTAGTCCATAAATACCGGGTATTATAGTTTGGATCGTATTTTATCCCAAATTTACAACCTTCAACGAAACTCATTTTCTTTGATTCGTTTACTACTCTCTAACCTTCACGGCACTTACTTATCACTTGTTATGAATAGCATAAGTGCCTATAACCTTAAAAATAATCTCATTCTCGAGCCTACGTCGATTAATTACGACGAAATTTTAACGTACGAAAAGGCGAAATGTAACACACAATACTTATAACCTCAAAGTAATCTTGTCCTTGAAATGATGTCAATTATCTTACGACAAATCCAACGTACAATACTACAGGGTGTAACATCGTCGTAATACTGTGAAGTGTAACATTGACGTAATATTGTGGGGGTGTAACATCATTCCCTCTTTGGAACATTCGTCCTCGAATATTGACTGATGCACTAATCATTTTCATAACCTGTGTTTTCCTAATACTTTAGTACTCTACTTGCCATCTAGGCAACTGTTCTGTGAATAAATTCAAAGGTCAGGGTATTCCCCCCTTTAGGCCTCTTTCTCACACCACGACTTATGGTCGGAATTCTTCAATCTCGTAACTATTTCTACCTTCTATCATGTCGTCTGTACAACTTTGCCCTTGTATGTGCGCCTATGCGACTCTTCTCTCCTTTTTCCTCCAGCTTTCAGCCAATCTCCAGGCCTTCACCTTGTGAACATATACTGAATTATGACAAGTTGTCCCTCTGGGCATCTATAGGTGTACTGAAGTTCTTCGGTTGGTACTTTGTCGAACTTACAACTATTGCTATATCTTGCTTCATAGCATTAGTTATCTATCCTTATGACTTTACTACATCTAGGTAGGTCATACTGTACCCTAACTTTTACTTCGATTTACTATTAGCGAGGTCTACTACCCAACACCAGGTTATTCTCTTGCTGCTTATCATATATACATAAATCTAAGTCCTTCAATGCTTCCTTATTACTGTTCATCTAAAGAATGGCATCCGTATCTCCTTTCATACGTTGGAACGTTATCCATCTATTATTGCTTCATCTTACTGTTGATCCATAATCTACCATTGATAACTTGAAACCTCTTACGTAATACATTGTCACTAGGGCTCACGTCGCATCGAGGAACATTTGAAGTGATTTGCCTGATCCACCTAGGAATGATACTGTACTTGAATAATTGTATTTCATAGCAGCCCAATGTGATTCATCTTATGGGGGTATTCTAATCCCGTGTAATTCATGAAATCGCTTTTCTTTAGGTCATTACTCAATCGAATGCCTAAACGACATCCTCTTATCTATCACAATTACACCCTTACTCTACTACCAGGGCAACATTCCATCTCTTCTAAATGTTACTAGACTTAGACTCCTTTGAGTTCATTCTGAGCTTTCTATAACTTAGAGAAACCATCAGCTCTCTTGTTTTCATGGACTTAATCCCTAACACTTACCCATTCTCGTCACCTTCTTACAAATTTTTTCTTATCCTTACTCATGTCTTCCTAAAACCTTGTCGCTCTACCATACTTTAGCTTGCGACCTACACATATCGATTTATACTACTCGCAACCTTCCTTCTAACTTGCTTGCACCATAGATTTCCTTATGTTATTCTGGAACATCAAGCGAGACATCACATCGTCTTTAACTCTTCTTTACTCTCTTAACTAGACCTCTCGATACCTAGAAACCATAGGCCGGAAGATATGCCACTAATGACACCGTTATTATTCATGGATACTGAACCCCAGTGCTTCTAGCCCTCTACCTGAAGTATGGATTATTCACAACCTTCTTCACATGAGTATCTTGTACGTTACTTACCTTAAAATCTTGCATCGTATCTATCTTCTATCTCTTTCATAACCCCCCTTCCACATAGGTATAACTCACATCCACAACTTGAAGCTCTACTATAATACTTGCACTTCTGGTGCATACACAATCAGGTGGGAGCTTCATACTGACTTCCTATGAGGCTGGTACTCTTTTAACTGGCTTTATCTTAGTTCCCACGCATGCTGGAATTTTTGTGCAACTCATATGATCTCGAATATAATCTTTGGGTTCACTTCCCGCTCATTAGCCACGATAGGTGCCACTTTCTTATGGAGTGCATAAAATGTTGTAGTGGGACTGTTGTTACAAGACCATTTCTTCTTCAAGTTACTACACTTAGGTTGAAGCCTTCCTTATTTCCTTCGCTAATCCTTTGTTGTAGTACTTAGGGAGGACCCTTTGACTCTTGTAAAGCTGCGAGCTTATCACATCGTATACTCGATGGAATTTTTTTTTTTTTTTGATGTTCTTCCTCGCTTATAATTGTCCGTAATTACTTACCTCCACGCCCTTGTGCTTGTAGGGTTGCTTCTGAGCTAGTATTTTGATTGTCTTCCCATTGGTACTCTCTTTTATTTCTGTAACACTCATACGGTACCTTTAACCACCCCACTCCTATCTGAATATTTCTCAAGGGTCACAATGTCATATATGCAAGACTGAATTCCCCATGTTGGAGTTCACTATGTTTATCTTGCACGATCTGTTGATTTGTATGTATCCTCTTGTCTAGCCATAACTAGGCTCTTCCTGAATCAACAACTAACTACTCGTTGGCCCATTCTCATACCAGTATTCCGCGTAATCTTTCTTGGATTATTTCTTTTGTCTTAACTTACCTCTCGCACTGGCTCCTTATTAATCAATAACATCCTGGTCGGGAACCTTTATTGCCCCTCCCTGCCGTCGTGTTCGCTCATAACCTATCTATGGGATTTGAACAAGTGCAATCTCATCCCTTTCTCATTTTTATTGCATTTTTCCTTTACTATTCCAAAGTTCCCTGAACCATATAACTCCTATATCACACCATTTTCCCCGTCTCTTCATCTTTGGCATCTTTTCACATATTCACTGACTCTTACTCGCTTTGCGGTAATCCTTTTGTACCAAGGATAATAAAATTCCCTACTCACGAGGGTGACACCTAGTGTAACTGGCACACATAGTCCCTTAAGCTTAACTTTGCTCACATTGCTTGCTTTAGGGAAGCGTCTTCCCGAATGACCTTTAAAAGTTATTCCTCTGACGTCCATTCTATTATCGCGGAAATGCAATCTCAGAAATTCTCATGATGCCGACTATTATCAAGTCACTTAATCCCTAATTCATGTTTAGTTTATCTTGTCACCAGTCCATACTGATTTCTATTACTCTAGGGTCTAACTTTTTATTCTGTTAATCACGTTAGAGTCACGAACTTACTTCTCAAAATGAGGATATGACTTTATGGCATATACTCTTTTTTTGTCTCAAGGCCTGTCACCTCTTGTCTTTTCTTTCACTTGACTATAAACTCTGTAATACTGTTATTTTTTTTATCTACCATTGTCATTCATGTATCACATCTTACTCATAATGCTTCATTAACTCTCTTCTTATTTCCCTGCTAAAATTTCTGTTTATCACTTTATTATGAAAACTTTAACAAGACATTCTTTTGCCTTTAGCTCCTCTTGCTCCATCCACTGGCTCTTTGGGTTGCCTAACATTCTGTCTCCACTAAGGACGGGAGCCATACTAAGGTAATATTTATCCCTTCCAAGATTCCAGTGCCTATCTTTGTAAAAAGAAATTTTTGAACATTCTAGTATTTATATCTAGCTGTACTATTCTAGAGTGCACCATCTGGTTCTGGGTGTCTGCAAGGAGATCTATTAGCACATTTGTAATATCTTTCGAAAATGTCAACTAACACAAACAGTCCATTCGCCTTTTTGGGTTACTCTAACTCCAGTTGGATCCTGATATCCCGTCCTTCTCTTAAACTACATTTGTTACCCCCCCCCCCCCCCCC